>JAUZND010092231.1:0-14704 GCA_034780555.1 Coelogynopora nodosa | reverse complement strand
GGTTTGTGTTTCCTCGGTTAGAGGCACTAAGAAATCAAAACGATGGACAACCTGACTTCGATAGCCGAGAAGATCTCAAGAATTTCTTACGAAAGAATCTACCAACATTTACCGCCCAAGTGATGTCAAAAGAATTCAGTGAAATGCGAATTGATTTCCAACACATTATTGACAAAGGACATTATTTGTAACTGTTTGTACCTGTACATGCCAACATGTATAAATCTCATGTAAATATACTTAAATGGATCTCCAAAAAAAAAATTTTATATGGAATTTCATAAACGAACTTAATTACGGACCACCCTATAAAATCATTTTAAAATAGTTGACATTGAATTATTATAACCTCAAACCTTCATAACATTGAAAATACATATACAGTATATTTTTTTAATACTGACTCCAAAACAAAATATTATATACAATATAAACAACATTAAAAAAAAAATTATTTGAGATGTTTAAAAGGAATTACCTGTAGACCTATACTATATAGCTAAATTTGATTACCAGATATCTATAATTTTATAGGGATTATGAGAAAAACAACAACTGACTAAAATCTTTAATTGTTTGGAACTATAGAATTTTTAATATAATATACATAGATAAATAAGTAATCTGAAATGGTGTTTCCAAAGTTAGGGTTAGTATTGTATCCATCATAAATTATATAAATTATATAGCCTATATATATTATATATACTGTAAACTTAACAACTATATATTAACTATAATAGTACTGCTGGTGGTAATGTATCATAAAATTACAAGCTTATTCAGTTAATTTTGGCTATGGATATAAAGCATTTATAGTAGTACTAAGATTAATAAAAACCAGTAACTTAATTATGTTGTTATATATGCCATAAGGATATAATTATTTAAAAAAATTATGATTACAATTTAAATTGTATAGTATCACAAATGGGTGTAAAAGATACTCTTCAATGTAGTGTCTTTTTATGTTAAAAGTATCAGAATAATATATGTATATAAGATAAAATCTAAACACCTTTAAAAATGTACTATTGTAAGAATAACTCACCATATCAAACTGTTAATGTTTGTTTGAGTAAATACAACTTGATCATTATTCCATATTCTCAATCAATATTAATTGCTGTATATAGTATATATATATTAGTTAAATACTCAATGTAATTTATTTCATAAAATAAATTTCGAATTGTCTGAGTATATAAGTTTCCAAAAGTTTAAATGAGGGTGGCAAATATACTTTTTAAATTTTAACATGACATTGTAAATAAATATAATTGTTTTCTTTATTTACTATTAATACATAGGTAATTATCACAATTTATAATATGCATTAAATACAGATGAACATAAATCACAATCAAAAATATTTGTTAACAGAATTCATATGTTCTGTTAAAATATAATTTGTATAATTGTAAAACAAAGTGATATTCGGCAACCAGTCTTGTAATGGTTGTAAAAATGTATGTGATTTCCACTGTAGGAACATTGATGTTTAGTAGGAATTTAGCATAACTAAGTAGTAAATAAGCTTACTCGCTTTTCATACAATATATTCTATGTGAAGTTTTCAAGTTAAATTTGCACAAATTCTCACTCCAAGTAATTTAGCTGATTTCTAAAGGTGGCTATTGGTTGAATTTCTTTTTAAAGGAAATTCATATGTCTTAGTTTTTTTGGATTTACTTTCATGTCATTCAAATGTGCCCATTTGGTGATTTTGTCAATTTTAGTTTGCATAAGAGACTGTCAGTTGGAATGACAACCTCTACCGCTGTGGAATCATTCACATATTTGAGGTCAATATCCAGATCATTGATCATCAAAAAAAAAGCCAGAGGACCTGTCAAAGAACCCTGAAAGACACCTATGTGGGTGTTAAGCCATGATGATGGGGTTCCATTGTAAGATACCCTCTGCTTTCTCATTGCTAGAAAAGATGTAATCCACCTGATAAGAAATAGAGGAGTACCTAGACTCATAATTTTACCCACCAAAGTCTAATGTTAATTCTATCAAATTCCTTGGAAAAATCAAGATGTGTAACATTGGCAGCATCTCCTTTGTTGATGGCTTCATAAAAGTGATGCAGTAAAAAGACCAAAACTTGAATTGTAGAATGACCCTTGATACATTCAAATTGCTGTGGGTCTAACACATTATATATATGATTCTTCAAGTAATCCATCAATATCTTTTCATCGATGTGTTTACTCAATGAACAAGTGATAGTGATTGGGCAAAGATTGTTTTCAAAATTCACATGGGGAATAACTTTGGGTAAAAGGTTTATTTCACCAGATAACCAAATGTCAGGCCAAGTTTGTTCATGTATTTGTGATGATATTATAGAGGCAATAGGGTGAGAAAGACAATCTGCTCCTTCCTAAAGGATGCAATTTGGAACACCATCTGGTCCATATGCTTTTTTGGGATTGATCTTTTGAAGAAGAGCCTTGATTTGATCAACAGAAGGAATAACCTCATGGGGGACTTCCTGTACTGGAGAAAGTTTACCAAGTAGTGGAAGGTCTGTGATAACTAGCTGAAAAAGTTTATTTGCTATTTCAACAAACTTCAAATAATCTCCTTTAAACATGCTGATAACCAGAGATGAAAATTGATTTTTTTCTTCATTCCAAGAATGGTCTTAATCTGATGCCACTAAGAAAAATTATTAGCAGACCTGAAGTCATAAATTTGTTTTGCATAAAAGTTATCCTTCAATTTCTTCTTCGTACAATTTGCTTTATTTCTTGTCAAACAATACAATGTTGTATTACCTTTCGACCAATACTGGTATCTCTTTTTAATGAGCACTATGAAATCTTCTGTGACCCAAGGTTTTTTATTATTAGGAGGTGTCTTCAGTGTTCTGCAGGGTATGAACATTCATGAGATTGTTAATTGTTCTGTAAAATGCATCAATTTTTAGTTGACAGGTTTGGAGGTGATAAAATTTGGTCCAGTTAACTTTATCAAGAGCATTAAGAAAATGTTCATGATTTATGGATCTATTTAGTCTTTTTCTGGAAAAAAATCTCCAATGGTTTAGTAAGCAATATTGCAGGAGTAGTGACAATAGAGTTGTGGTCAATGTTTGCAATCAGAGTTGTTACTTCAAGAATATATAATTTAAACATATTAGTATAAAAATTACCAAGGACAGCTTTATTCAGAGCAGGGCATAGATCATTTCACAAAAAGATGGACAACTGTTCATAATATTATGAAATTGGTTAAAATCACTGGCAGTAATAAAGCCAGCATTAGGATGAAATATCAGAATTTTGTCAACATATTCAATAATATGCAAAGCTGGTTTTTTATGGTTTATGGTTTGTAGAAGATACACATTACAAAAAATAATTTGGCAATTTATAGGGTTGGATACCAATCCATAATCTCAAACTTATCATCTTCCAGGTCAAAATGATGTGTTAAAGGGATATAATCCTTAACATAAATATATATGTACCATCTCCTTTTCTGTTAATACAGTCATTTCTTGCAAAGTTTTCACACAACAAAATACCATCATTGTCAAATAGTGTTGTGCTCATATAAACATCATCCACTTTGGTTGCCAGTGCACAAATATTAATACAGAGTACCTTGGGTAGGGGCACTGACAATGGACTAGAAATAGAATTGTTGGGCAAGACAGTATCTTTGCATTTACAATGGAGATAGGTCAAGTTTTTGGATTGATTATAATGAGCATTAGGAATTAAGGTATCATAATGTTAATTTTGTAAACATACATAAATAGTTTTTCTTTGGCAATTCAAGCTTCCTAACACTTATTGATAGATCTGAAAATATGGACCATAAATTATAATTATGCAACTAAGTGCATTTGCTATATAGCAAATGCTACTATATCCCTAAAAGCTGTATTATACTAGTTGTAAAAAATATACATATAAAATTAATTGGTTAGATCTTATTGTGGTTGAAAATGGGTGTAATCTGAAAGATTAGTGAAAAAATGTTTGGTGTAATTAATGCAAGAAAACCTGTATAAACACTATGTAAAATACAATGACCATTACCTGGTGAGATTTTCATGATATAAGCTATACAACAAATAAAGTCCATCACTTGGAGAAATGGAATTATTAAACTTTAAAGGCTGTATTGATCTACTCACATAGAAAAGTATATGGACAGGTACAACAATGATCAAAATTATTGGTATCATAACTATTGCTTGTTTTAATTTTTAGAAAGTAAAGCCCATTATTATTAAGCTGTAGAGCACCTGATACTGATAGTCAGAATGCTATAATTTTTTGCAGGTGCCTGATAATTAGGTGCATTAAACCTTTGGCTTTGTAATGGTTGATTATCAGGTATAATGACTATATGTATCACCTAATAATCAGCCATTATACTGCCTGATATTCAGACAGTGAAATGACAATCACAAAATTATGACTTTGTGATTATCAGGTGCTCTGCTGCCTCAAAATCATTATCAGGTGATTTATTTACAGTATAGTTTTGTGGAAAAACTTATTTTTTTCAAATAACTTTTGACTTTGAACAAAAAATAATTAAAAATTTCTGTGAATGTATGTAGTGGTCAGTTTTCGATATGCTTTCTAATGGTGTAAACCATTTTGTTCTAGGTGGTCTAGTTACTGAGATATAATTGCCATACACATTTGTCACACAATCAATGTTCTATAGACTATACTTGTAAAATATTAAAGGTTTTCATTTTCAACTTTTTATTCTTGTATGATAGCAACACAATTATAAAGTTTAAGCTAAAAATAATTTGCATATAACATCAGGCAACGATGTTAAATAAAAAAGTAAAAGTGGCGCTATTCTGCCAGCGGCAGTTTCTGCAACCAAGTCTGAAGACCCTGATGACTCATTGTTAGTGAATTAGTTAAAGAAAAATATTTTCTAATCATAGAATTTTAACGTTATTTACCTGTTCATTTCTTCTTCCATTTGCTTTATTTTTTGTTCACTTAGATTCGCCATTATAAAGATTATTAAAATATTTTTTTATGCAAGAAAACCGTAAATTCGCAAATTTTCAAATAAATTTAGAAATTATAATTTAATTTAATTTAAACAAATAATAATATGTGTTATTTTAATATGTGTTGTATATATATATGTGTTTTTTTTATAATGTATATATATATAATAAATATTCCATTATTTTTATATATATAATTTGTTAGTCAGTATTCAAAAAACTTTCGTAGTAACTATGCAAATGATATAAAATAATGAATACGTAAATAAAATACTTTAGCTGTTTAACCATGCATTATCATATTTTATGTTGTTATATTTTCGTTTATATAATTAAATGAATGCCTAAATGCAAAATATTATCTAAAGGATTTTTTAGTAAAAAAAATTCAAATTTGTATAATAAATATATTTTTCCTACTTAAAAATTGTTAAGGTTCCCTCACATTTTCGAAGAAGTTTTAGTCAATGGTACTTGATTCGATAATCGGCACAAACCTCTCTGAAATCAACGCTGAAAAAAATTATTTGTTAGTTAATTTGTTTTATATTATATTAATATATTGTTATAATGCAGTTGTTAAAATTAAGTGTTTAATATTTATTTATTTTACAAAATTAAGTAATTATTTGTTTATGAAATGATAAATACTTTTCCATAAAATATACATGCAAATAAATATAAAATCCGATTATTAATTTGAAAAATATTTCTATCGAATGAAATTTATTTGTACTTACTTTCATCTATTACCAAAGACGGCGTAGTCAAAAGTGCGTTATAATTATTAAGACTACTTTTATAAAATTATTTAAATTATAACAATCAAATATTTCCAAATAAATATATAGTTGTTCTGATAATATGTTTGTCAGAAATTGTTGAAAATGATAAATATAAATGTTTCCAAACTAATTTTATTTGCTTTGCTTAATTTATTGTTACATATAATACCCGACTTTTTCGTATATTTTGCAAGAATTTAGTATATTTCTTCGCAACAGTATGCAAATATAACACCCAAACATTTCAAATTATTATCGTTAGTTTTTTTTGTTTTTGTTTTTTTCATGCTGGCTATTGAATCGTTGAGGACCGCATAGAATTAAATTTTCTATATTTTTCGGATGGCAAAGTTTACTAATGAATATACTGAACCTAATTAAAAACATTATAATTGCATTTTTAGTAGTTGTTTTAAAAACAAACGGCAACTAATTAATCCATCGATTGATAACGATTCAAATTGTAATCCGCAGTAAAATTATTTGATTTGTGAAAAGATAAAAAAATTATCAGTGTACCAAACGTTGACACTAAAAAATAATCTTAACACAAAAATATGTTAAAATTTTACATTTTTGAAGTAAAAAATTCCAATATCAAGCAATTTCATATGGATTCTTTTCTTCAATGCACACAAGCAATCTCATATTGATTCTTTTCTTCAATGCTCACAAGCAATCTCATTATTGATTCTTTTCTTCAATGCACACAAGCAATCTCATATTGATTCTTTTCTTCAATGCGCACAAACAATCTCATTATTGATTCTTTTCTTCAATGCTCACAAGCAATTGAAGTGCAAAAAATTTTCCTACTAATTTTCCTGCTAATGTTCCTGCTATGTTCCTGCTAATGTTCCTGCTAATTTTCCTACTAATATTCCTGCTAATGTTCCTGAAAATGTTCCTACTAATGTTCATGCTAATGTTCCTGCTAATGTGCCTGCTAATGTGCCTGCTAATGTTCCTGCTAATGTTCCTACTAATTTTCCTACTAATGTTCCTATAAATGTTCCTGTCAATATTCCTACAAATGTTCCTGTCAATGTTCCTACAAATGTTCCTACAAATGTTCCTACAAATTTTCCTACAAATGTTCCTACAAATGTTCTTACAAATGTTATTGTCAATGTTCCTCCCGTTTCTAATAGTGTTCCTAAATATGTTTCTACTAATGTTCCTAAATATGTTCCTACCATTGTTTCTACTAATGTTCCTGCTAATGTTCCTAGCTACTAATGTTCCTAGATTAGTATTTTAATATCTGTGGTCTAGTGTAAAAACATTCTCCATGTTTCACTATTCTAGAGTTCATACTTGTTTGTTGTTTTCTTTTAAATCATCTTGATAATTAATTATTAATATACAATTTGTTAGCATATTTGAACATCAATTTCACAATTTATCATTCTTTTCATTATGGGGGTATTGATTAGTAGAATACAATATATGTAATCTACAACTTATGGAATTGTGAACCTAGTTATAATGCAAAGTAGTTAGTACTATTTGGGAGGCTATAATTATAGTTATTATTATAGCTTAGTGCTATTTTTAATTAATATGAGGACTAGAAAGTGCCGTAAAACCTTTTTTGACAGTTCGCGGTTGCAGTAAATCTTGAAAAGTGTCAAAGTAACTAATTTAAAATAGATAATTTATGGGTTTATCATTATAATTACATACATAAAGTATGTCTTTTTGGGAAAAGTGTAAGAAATAGATGCCATATATCATTTGCACACATATAAAATATTAAAAAATGTATATTATTAAACATTATATTTGTATGTGTACTTTCCTTCCAAATACTAAATATGACTTTGTAGAATAGAATATGTTTATGTTCCAGTCTTTCTGTGATAACTATGAATATACCTATATTTGATCAACCTCAATTTCTCTTCAGTAAATATGTGCCTCTATAAATTGCAGTTTACATGTTATCAAATTATGTTTGCTCGTTCAGCAAAAGCAACTCGTTTAAATATGTATCCTTTGTTCAATATTTACATAACTAAATGACTAATTATATAAATCATATGCGACTATGTTTTGACCAATATTAAATTATTTAAGACCCACTTCCTGAGGAATATCGAACAAGTCATTATTGAATATATACTATTCTTTATTGGTCGAATGCAACATATTTAATAACATATTATATGCACATAGGTTTATTTTTATGCAATACTGGGTAGACAGTGAGTATTGTAAAAAAATTACAGGTTTTTATTAGATACAAAATAATAGCAACATTATTTAAAATGCATAACAGTTACTGATTTGAAACATTTTTGTGTGATACTTTGACGAGTAAAGGTAGTAGATTTATTACAGCTATGGTAGTTATGCGAAGAGCAACTGTCGGGACCACTGGGTGAGCTCTCACCGCTTAAATTTAGGTTGTTATTGTTCTGCGACTCACAGCTGCCATGCAAGGGAGAATTGACCGAAGATTTTGTAGCGTCTGCAACACGTAATTTTTCCAGAGATGAAAAGCGACCGACTGGACATTCAACAGCTTCTAAACTACTTATACACAGTGATTTCGGTGGTTTTCTCGTTTCTTGTATAGGAATATGCTCTTTCAGAATGTGAGTGGCACCTGTAGAGGTACGGATTACATTTAAGTGATTATCGGAAGAGCTCCCTATAAGAAGGGAAGAGTTTGAGAAATTATATGAAAGATGTTCTGCGCTTTGCGTCCGAGAAACAAACTTTTCTTGAATAGGAATCAATGGTGGTATAGATTTGACGGAAATATATTTTTGATTTGCATTACTTTGATTTTGGTCAAATTGTTGAGTTTGATTTGAGCTTTTTGTAAACTTTTTTTGCAAACTTAACTCTTGTATCATCTTAAATTCGTTCTTCGCGTGTTCTTTAGCCAATTCAACAAGTTCTTCCCGACCCCCGACTTTTATAATTTTCGATTGCTGTGAAGGTTGCAAATTTCGAAAGACAGTATATTTTGGTGCTAACGGTCGTTGTGTAACTATGTTTATATCTTGCATGTCGTCGTCCGAAGAGCCAATTTCTCCTATAGAGGATTGACTTTTCATAAGTTCCCGAGTGTTTCCAATAGTCACCTTCTCTGAGACGTGATGTACGCGATTGAGATCATAACCTTCCGAATCACTACCGCTTCTGACTGAATTATTTCCAGATTGTTCATCGGAGAATTCCGTTACAATTAGTTTGTGTTGCCTCTCAGGATTTGTATATCCCTTAATATAAGATCCCTCTTCTTTATCTAAGAACAGGAGTTTATTTGGAATTTTCTCATCAATAATATCATTAACATTATCTTGAGATTTAATATAATCGACATGCATTATAGATGTTTTTGGTATGTTTTTATATTTGATGCTTAGAAATGACTTTTGCCTCTCACTGCTTTCATCATCGTCAACTTCTTCTTCATCTCCATAACCTCTTGAAACTTTTTTTAGAATGTTATTGGCTGACTCATTGGATGATCTTGACTTTTTAAGTTGAGATCTATCTTTTTTAATGTTATTAACACTGTATGCGTTATGTGGCGGTTTGTTTTGGGAGCCGGAAAACTTATGTTTTGTGTATTCTTTTCTGTTAATTGCGGATGATTTTCCCTCTGATTCTCGATTGCTTTGTTCTCCACCATAGACAAAACCATACCTAGAAACATTGTCCTGCAATTTTTCAACACTCGGACATTTTACTGGATATTTCAAAACATAATTTTGACTTATAATTTCAGTAGCTTTTCGATCTATATTAAAACCCGAATTTGATACATTGTACAACGAATGAGATGATTTAGCGTTGCTAACATTAAAATTTAGGGAAGCCTTATTTTTAGAAGATTTGCTAGATGACGCCTGCCGCGATAGTTCACCTTGGGACACATTAAGGTCGTCATGACTAGTTAATTTTTCGGCAGGTCCTTCATTTCTATTGCTGTTACCAGACGTTCGAATGCTTAATTGTATATTGGAGATACTGTTTGTTTTACTGCTTAGTTGCCTTTCGTTAGAAGGAATTCTTTCGTTAATATTAGATGACGATCGAATCGTGTTAGGAGCCTCCCCACTTTCCTGTCGCTTTTTGTTAGCAGATCTACCTGTATCCGTTGATTCTTTTTGCAGTGTGCTAGAAGCTTTACTGTTTAGTTGCCGTTCTTCAGAAGGAATTCTTTCGTTAATATTAGATGACGATTGAATCGGGTTAGGAGCCTCCCCACTTTCCTGTCGCTTTTTGTTAGCAGTTCTATCTGTATCCGTTGATTCTTTTTGCAGTGTGCTAGAAGCTTTGCTGCTTAGTTGCCGTTCTTTAGAAGGAATTCTTTCGTTAATATTAGAGGACGATTGAATCGTGTTAGGAGCCTCCCCACTTTCCTGTCGCTTTTTGTTAGCAGATCTATCTGTATCCGTTGATTCTTTTTGCAGTGTGCTAGAAGCTTTACCTGCATCGGGTCGATTATGCTTAGGAATAGACGTTGACTCTTGAGGGAATTCGTCATAATCTTCCGAAAATCCCAGTCTATCTGCAGTAATTTCTTCGTAATCTTGCTCCAGGGAAATCATGGCTTCACGAGCTTCAGCAAACTCCCCCTCTTCCATTCCCTCACCAACAAACCAATGTACAAATGCTCGTTTTGAATATAACAGATCAAAATTATGTCTAACGCGTGACCACGTATGTTTAACACCAGCATTACCGGCTAAATTACAAACTGCTCGATTAGAAAGTGCCATGTCACCTCCCGGAACTTGAATTGGTGGCATGGTATTAATTCCTATTTTAAAGCCAGTCGGACACCACTCCACAAATCGTAAATTTCGATCACCCTTAACTTTATTTACTGCATTGCATATTTCACTTGGATTAAATTCGCCACGGTAAAGAAGTGCACAAGACATATATTTATTGTCAGGAGCTTTAGCCGCTATTGTTTGATTTTCAAATGAAAAAGTGGCGGCTGTCAATTCGTCTATTGTATTAGTCTCATGTTCCTTTCTGTCAAATGAACAAATTGGTGCGTAGGACATTATAGGAAAATGCACACGAGGAAATGGTACCAAATTAGTCAGCAATTCAGTAATATCCGCCCGGTGTGATCCTATGTAGTAATAATGATGGCATTGAAACACACAGCTGGTTATTTGAGCAATAATACGATTAATCGATGTAAACGTGGGTGACATTACTTTCAGATTATGCATAGCCTGATAATAGAGGGATTCATTATCTACCATCAATTCACAATCTAAGTGTTCCAATGTTGTATGTGTATGAAGTAGTGTATTGTAAGGGTCAACCACAGCAGAGGAAATTCGAGGAGATGGATATACACTCAAGCCAAACTTAAATTTTTTTGAATATATGTCGGTTAAACATTCAAGTAATAGAGAGGACAACCCGGAACCGGTTCCCCCAGAAAATGACTGCACAACATTAATGGCTGCCAAACAGTCACAATGTTCCATTTGGTACCTCACAGAATTCAACACGGAATGAAGTATTTCTTTACCACGAGTATGATATCCTCTTGCAAAATTATTAGCAGCATCTTCACTACCATTTAATAGATGTGATGGATGCCAGAATTGTCTATAGGCTCCCGTGCGTATTTCATCTAAAACACAAACGTGTAGGATACAGACATAAAATATATTGACATAGACATACCGACATTTTAATGTATTAAATAAATTTATTTTATAATACTTATTTAAAATCATAATATCTTATTTGTATAGTTGCCTAGTACAATATATGGCTTTAATTTTTACCGTAGTAATGACTCTTTGCACAGTGTCATTTCGTTCATAAGGATCTAATCTATGCAGAAAGTTTACGTATCCCAAGTCGAACAGTCCATTTTTCAGAAAAAGATAAACCAAACTTAGATATCCTATCGAAAATTTCACCACATACGTTTTATTTACAGAAAGGAATAGCTATGATATTAAAGTAAAAATGTAAAACAAAACACATAGAGTATCCTACACGCAAGGAACAGCTAAGACCATATTTTTTTTATAGAACTTTCAAAGAGATACGTGTTACCTATTAAATGTATTCTCTTTAGATAGCTAAGCTGTTGAACAAATAAAGCGTCATTTTATGTTCATTTTCAGAAACAGACTTTCCATAAACAGTAAAGCCTAACCTAATTGGTCGAAATAGAACCTCACCATAAGAATAGTCGCCATTGAACTGAAATTGTCAAGACTCGAAGCTTTTTAATGCTTCCGGAAGTTTAAAAATTCTGCTGACTGTTTACAAATTCATTGCTTCTATCAGTACCGATTTCACCCTCCACCTTTTATAACGATTTACAAATTCTGGGATTATGGACATCTGTATATAAGTGGTCTTTATTCTAAATGTGCTAGATAAAAGTATCACTCTTACTAACTTCCTAAAATGACTTTACAAACCCGCAGATATTGGATGTTACTGTCAACGCAACTTTTATCATGTGCGTTTTTATCGTAAGCAATCTTCTTTCCAACTGTGTGATATGTTTATAAAATAAAATAATTTAAACCTTAGAAGAAAAACAGATTATTTAATAACCAATAATTTCTTATTCTCATCGACTACAGAAATCATGCCATTACAAAGTTGTTCAGAACTGTCCAAAACAATATCTATATCCTGAATGAATTTATTCCAGTATTCTAAAATCTCCCATTTCTACACTAAACACGCGGACAAAACTTATTTAAAATGTATACAACATCGCTTTTCAGCAGTCTGCATGTTTATAATTTCAGATACAGGTTTTCTCGTTACGTTTAGTAAGTTACGTATATTTTGTTCTCACTTCCTGATTTTTACACCTTTAAATTTCTTGTAGTTCATTATGTACGTTTTTCGTAAAATCTGTAAAGTTTCGACTCGATTTTTATACATATACAATATACTTCAAATTATATCTAGGTATATATTGTCATCATTATTGTTATATTTCAGTGCTGTTTGGACATGTACAAATATGCCATACTTCGATAATGATGAATCGTAATATCTTACGACTTTTTCGAATAATTTGTAAAATAATTTAGCATGTTAATAATATTTTTTTTATACCTACCAATGACTGTTGGTTCTAAGTCAACTATAATTGCTCGAGGTACGTATTTTCCGTTTGAACTAGATTGATAATAAAAGTACTCCAATGATTGTAACCCGGGTTCATCTAAAGTACCCGGTTCTGCTTCATGACCAGTTGGGTCTATTCCATGTTCCATAGTAAATAATTCCCACAATGCATTTGCGATTTGAATACCTGCTTGTCCTAAATGAATCGTTAAAACTTGCCTCCCCATTATGTTATAACTATATAAGTAATTTATCGACCTTTAGTTATTATTGTTTTTATAAATTAAACATTTTCATTTCAATTCTTTAAAATTATGATTTCTAAATAATAATTATTTGAATTCGAACAATTTGCTGTGAACACATTTATGGAATAAGATTAATCAATTTTGTCTAAATTGTATTCAGAATTGTTTTGCCTAATATGTGTATCAGAGGGCATTCAATAACTATTTTAAGTTCGTTAGGTAGAATAAAAATCTAGACTTGCTGAAAACAAATGACAATTCTATTATTCCATTTTTTTTGCATACAATGATAATTACTAGTAATTATATTGTTGATTGTTATATTACAGTATACTGTTAACTACAAATGCAACGTATTTGCAGAATATTATAAATAGATGTGTACTAATGCATCTTATTATACATCGATTGGTCTAATTATATAGAAAATTATTATCGATTGGGAATTAAGTATGCAGACATTAATATTATGAGTAAAATATATGTAAAACAAAATGCATTAAAAATAACTAATTATAATAAAGATATATATAAAATGCATACAAAGAATGTATTACACCTTAATAAACCCTAAGTTCATATCGTAAATTCTTTTTGTATATTTATAGTTCGAAACAATGGCTACATTGTAAATTGCATTTTGAATTTTGCAAAATTGTTTTGCACTGCATTGCAAAACTGAACTCTTTACATGTAAAATTTATGTGACAGAAATATTATGTTTGTATTCGCTATGGGGGTGTTTGCCTCGTCTTGAAGACAAGTCGCAACGTATCTGATATATTTAGATTCAACACCTTCAAGTGCATTATGCTAGTAATTAAAAGCATTTCGTCATACTGCTTAGTCCATAACACATTATCTCTTTTACAGCGTTTAAGATTATATATTTTCGGATCAATCAAATGTACACGACGTCAATTGCTCAAAATGATTTCTTGACATTATGAAACTATAATATATACGAGTCCTTCTTCAATGCGTATCCACGGTTTGGTTATTGGTTCAGATTTAAATGCATACTTGCCAGCTAATGAGCGAATGATAAAAGACTCATGTATGCATATATTTCGTAAAGATTTGATTCCTCGATGTAATCTTTATTCGCGCGTTAATAATGCTGAAATTATTATATTTTTAAGCTCGAGCAATCCAATATGTTTCACAACACTTGTGTTCATTCTTTAATTTAAAAAGGCTCTTTTCTTTATCATATAATTAAACTTTTCATATGGTAATAATAAAAAATTTAATTTTTTGGTTTTTCTTATATTCTTATACTATTTTTAAAAAGTGTAAATATTGTTTACGCATCAGCGTACTGCTGGTTACATCCCCACCAGAGGCGCACCCAGGAATTTTTTTGAGGGGTGGTACAATTTATTAGGGGCCCGTTTTTCTTTTGAGGGATCCCAAGAATAATAGTATGTACAATGAAGTGAGAAAACCAATTCAATAATAAAACATTGGCTTTAATTAACTAAGAATCAAACTACAGAGTTAAACAGTGAATAGTGAATGAAGCAAATAACAGCGTACACAAAGTAAGTAATACAATCAATACT
>JAUZND010092230.1:0-14704 GCA_034780555.1 Coelogynopora nodosa | reverse complement strand
AGTACTCGGATGCTTCGCATCCTCGTACTTTCTAAGCATGGAATTCCTAAAATCAGTTAATTATCATATACATAATTCACTGTTTACAATCCAGAATATTATTTAATTTAACGGACGTATTTTTCTATTTAACAGAGTACTATTTCATTTAATATTATAATCAATATATTTAAAATAAATCAAATAAATGTTTACCACTATTAAATAAAACACTGCAGTAGGGTTCATTCATAGATATATAATTGTTTATATATTGTTTATAGTCTTATTATAATACAACTATTATATCTCTATGGGTTCATTACACATTTAAAATTTACTGCCTTGAATTATATCAAATTAGCTATAATTCATTTTATTTCTATATTTTTGAATGTCTACGTCGATAATTTTTCTGTAGACCCATTTTAAAATCCTGTTCATTTCTTGATCTTAGCTATTTTTAACATTTTAACGTTATCCAAATTTATCTTGCTTGTTTATTATTCGCTACTTTTGCATATTGACGACCTTAAAGAATAGGTTGAATTTTCTCCGGATTCAAATATAGAATGTAACTCCACGGAAGTTAATTTTTAAAAGTAATAACTGTATTAATATTATTACATAACTAGTAGGCCTACTATATAACGGATAACCAAATAGATGCCCTTTTCTGGACATAATCCACTATTAAATATCTACTACAGATAGTATTATAGTGTGGTAACTTTAAATAGGTACAACATAATATTTTCATCAATAAAATGTATCCTATTTTTTAACAAAATTCTTTTTGAGTTATAGCAAAGAGGGGTAACGAAATTTAATTTCACCAACTCATCAATTTTTTGTCATTGTTTAGTCATCTTTTATTTCCTTTTTCATTATAATTATAATTTGTTACACGTGTTTTTATAATTAATTTTTTTATATATAATATTTGTAGTCTGATGATAACATCTTCTTTTTGTTTGATTATTTTGTGGTGGTATAAGGAATTGAATAATATATATTCATTTACTATAAGACACGAAAGAAGAAAAAAAGGCAAAAAATTCCTCCACAGGATTTCTATTTGATTAGATATTGTACGTAATAAGAATGCATGTGAGTTAATTGTTCCTGGAAGATTTATATATCTGTCATCATTAGGTAAGCATCGAGTCGTTTTAAATTAAGTGTTGTATTTTTAAAAGTAATTGCTTTAAATGTTTTTCTTACAAGTTTTTCTTTTGGCAAGTTTTCTGGCAGTTCTCTCGGCAGTAATATTATAAACTCGTGTTAAAATATAAGTGCGTGGGTAGCTCTATGTAGCTGATATATAAGGAATTGAATCCAATCGGCTTTTTTATATTATCGAAACTCTTTCCAAATATATATTAAGAACATTTCCGAAGTAAATTTAGAGAGAGAAAAACTGTTGTATATTATAGTTCTCGAAATGAAAATAGCTTCTTCTCATGTCTTGTGTAAAGTAAAGTGTATAACTGTCAACGATTTTGTTGTGATTATTAGCTATCAATCAATATGCACTGTATTGCAGCAATTATATTATTTACATTTTGTTCAAATTTAGGTAAAATATTGATTGTTTTAGTGCATGATATTTATTTTAATACTTTACCATACCGGTAAAGTATGTAAAGTAAAGTACTATACTCTTTACGAGTTATTTGCGTGTGATTCAAAGCTATAACAAATTAATCTATGCACCTATAGATAATATTTCCTGGATAAATCAAATATACTGCATTTTTAGCTGCGAAATAATCAATATTTAAATAAATCAACACTAGGAAAATTGTTTTTTAATAAAAAATAATGTTTGTAAAGCCGGGCATTTTTTATAGTGTATTATATTTAAATATTTGTGTATAATATCAGGGCATAACTCTCATATAAATAGATAATTATATTATATAAGAACACTTAGCTATTAAATAAAACCTCATTGATAGAATGCAAAACACAATTGATGTTGCTACTTCAATTTGGTATGCAATATGTTACATTTTTGTGAGAAAATCCTCCATTATAGTCCACTATTGATGAATTACCGCTTATAATATAGTTTTGTTACGTTAGGTATTATTGTTCAAACACACACTATTATTACAGAATTTTTATATACGAGACCATGGTCTTGATTAAAACTGACAATTTCAATGTACAAAAAATTGTTGTGTTCAGTCAAGTGATAATGTATTGAGAATATTATTAGGAAATGATTTTGTTGACTATCGCTGATGGCATTTTTAAAGAAGGAAGTGATATTACCTAACGCACTATATAATATCACCCGCAATTTTTTTAATGAAACAAGTTAAAAGAAAGGGTTGCCAAATTGTTTTAATATATTTTAATTTGTACAGAAAATTTTCGGTAAATTTTTCCTTAACTCAGTGTCCAAAAGAAAGTGTTAAATGTGCCATACATATATATAACTACCATATAACTACTACATCTACTCTATAACTACTATTTGATTGGTATTGTCTACTATGTATATACGACTAGTTGTTATCACATTTTAATTATAAATATTTTTTCTTTTTATGTACATAGGATATATATATTTTTAATTTAATAACATAGAAGTCTTTTAACCTGAGTTTTAATAAATATATTTTCATCCTTAAATTATATTTTCATAATTAATTATGTAACTTATTTTGTAACCAACGAAGTTGGTAAATATTTATCTATTGAAGTGACGCAATTGTTTATTCACAGAACACAGTTCTAATATGTATTTATATAGTAACTGTATGTTTTATAACCCATAAGACGTGTTTACCTTTAGATTAAAACACACCGTGATTTATTAGTGTAGAAATTGTAGTTCACTTTTCAAAATACAAAATATGTATTTCACGTAATCCTTATCTAAATACGATTAATGTATAGCTGGTACACATTGAAAAACTGAATTAAAATTTAATGAACTTTTATATTATTATTGTTCGAGGTAAGTTTGTTACCTTGACCTACTTATAAAAATATGTCGAGTTTGACGTATTCGAGCTATATTCGAGCTATATTCGACTTAATGAAGTGTTCCTTTTTTCATAGGTTAAATAAGTTTTTCTTATAAAGAGTATTGCCAAAAATAAAAATATAACAGTTTGGACTGCAATTATCAAGTTTATATTATCGCACCCTTTCTCGAGTTATCCACCCTATTTCGAGTTCGATTCGAACGTCGCCTTTACCAACTGGAACCTTTGCATAACGTTTAGCTAATTTTATGTTACACTTAGTGATCTCTGCTAATGTCTTTTTGCATTGACATTTTTATTTCGTCGCGCGACGTCGAAGAAAAAGTAGACTGATTTCAGCATCAATAACTCATTGAATTAAGGGAATGTGTTCAACTTTTTGCGGGCGCAGCGCATCACGCTCAAGTTAATGTTAGATTTAATGCCGATTAATGCTTTTTGTGTGAATTTTGTATAATTGGTTACAAGCCCTCTAAGATATTACTATTTATTGTACTTTTTCATTGATAACACCCTTTTCTTTCAATCTGTCTTAGCCTATAACATTTCTCAATTGATTTTTTCCCACTCAAGAAATGTTATCGTTTGATCTTCGCTCACAGCGGATGGATTGTAGTCAATTTATCCGCTCTATAATGGTACATTTATAGCTTATTCTGTAGGCTACACTAAAATATGAGGAAATGGTATTCAGAAAATGTAGAGAGTACTTAGTAATAAATGTTAATTAAATTTTATATATCCCGGCTTTTCGGATATTTTATTTAATGCCTTATAAGTAGCCTATATATTAGGTTGAGAGATTGACTATTATGTAGATTCGCTTTCTATTTAAACCAAACAAGGAATTACAGTAGAATTACAATATATACTTTTGTAACGTATTTAATGTATGTCGAATTTCATAAGCCTTTTGTAAGTATCGAAAAAAATACTAATTTTATATTAGTATATGACAAAATCTATCAAAATTGTACAACAGGTCCTTTGCATAAATTACATTTAGTGCATGAATTGTTTGATAATAATCGTTAACTTAAATATAGATAATTGAAAGCTTTTTAATAATCATATTATTGTTAAAGGCCATAAATAATACAATAAACGTTAGTTATATACTGTAAACACAGTAAAGATGACAGCCCTAGCATAACACTTGTGAATTTGTTTCGATTTCTCAGCTTATAATATAATCAGCCAATAAAAATCGTCGCAGAAGATCTATCAATCGATCTGCTGTCCATTACAGCAAATATATACCAGGGCCGTACCGTGGGGGGGTGCGTTGGGTGCGATCGCACCTACCCGCGCAAAAAAACAGATCCGGTTATACATGCAATTTTTTAATTTTAGGTGCATTTTACGGTTTAACTAAATTACAATAAAAAAATATGTTAAAAAGGTCCACTTATAGTATATTCGCACCTACCCAAAATGAAACCACGGTACGGCCCTGTATACCGCAGATATAAAAAAATACAATTAAGTTAATGACAGAGAAATGGATAGAATTTTATCCATGCATTTCTATTTCTACTGCCAACTATTTTTATAGTAATGTGTGGAATGTCTAAATATGCATTATTTACTTTACCTAATACATGTATAATATACTAATTAATAATTTGCAATGAATTTTGTTTCTCGATTTTACAATAAATGTTGTATATCGATTTTACAATAAATGTTGTTTATCGATTTTACATTGAATGTTGTTTATCGATTTTACAATAAATGTAGTTTATCGATTTTACAAAAAAAATTGTTTATCGATTTAACAAAAAAAATTGTTTATCGATTTTACAATAGATGTTGTTTATCAATTTTACAATAGATTGATGAATCGATAATAGTATACCTGAAAAGTATAGATGACCTATCTATTCTATCTACAGTTAAATGTCTATGAGATCAACACACCTTGATTAATGCAATATAGCAGTGTGAAAAGTAACTTCTGCATGATTACGGAAATAACATGCATTATATAAAAGTGAAATAGTTGAGATGTATTTTAAAAGCATAGCTAGGCTATATATACAAAACAGATTTACCATATGGAATGGCTTATTCAGTTAGGGTTGCTTCCAGTAAAGTGTTCGATGTATGCTTTGAATATGTATTTGATATAGTATACAGTGCAAACGTGAAGTTTTGTTAATTTAATTTACATCATTAGCTACACTAGTTTAATATTTGTATCGTTTTAGAATTATATATTAAAACATTGGATGGGATACTGATTTCACGAGATTATTATAATGTATGTACTACAAAATATGTATATGTTTTCCTAACAATAGGATAGATAATAAAGGTTGACTTATAGTGAATTATAATATTATAAAAATAATTCTAACCTTAAAACGCTGATGCGAGAATTATAATAGTAATACAAATTATTATTTTTTTAAATATATTCAACAAGTTCTCAACAAGAACAGTGGCTAAAACAGATTTTCATTGTATACTTCATCCTACTGCAATAACTATAACATACGAAAGTTTGGCGTCAACTATTTTTAAGCACAATGTATACCTGTTTAGATAATTAAACTTTATGTTTTTAGTATTTTTTCCCAACTATCAAACAAAATCAAAAATGAATTCCTGATATAATGATATATAACTTGAACATAAAGTTTAATTACTTATTTATTCTTTACTATCGTTTAAATTTTTATTAGATGCATTATTAACCACAAATAAAATAATTCCCTATAGTATAAAAATTTAAGCATTTAGTCTAATCAATAATTATCATTAATTAATAGTTGATAACCATTAATCATTAATTTATACAAAAAATATAAATCAATTTCATAGAAATACTCTCTATATTATGAGACAATAATTATCCTAAACAATTTATTAATATTTCGATTGTTGTAATATCTCATATTTAAAAAACTATTTTAAAGTTTTAAGGTAATGACGGACCAAATTGAATAAAATTAAATAATAATAATTAATATTAATTATATTATATTATTAACTATAAAAATTATTGTTAAAATATTATAATTTAATAATAACATTTAATACTTACATAATTGTTTAAATTATAAATAATTACGTAAATTATAAATAATTACGTAAATTATAAATAATTACGTAAATTATAAATAATTACGTAAATAATAAATAATTACGTAAATTATAACTAATTACGTAAATTAAAAATAATTACCTAAATTGTAAATAATTACTTAAATTATTTTAAAAAATTTAATAATAAATAATTACGTAAATAATCAATAATTAAACAAATATAAATAATTTCTTAAATAATAAACATATTAAGTAACTACATTTATGAGTATACTATAGTGAGACAATCAATCACCACCTCAACACCACAACATTCCAGGAGGTTCATATACCCTAACCTTACTACCAAAGAGTGCCTTAATTAAAGTGTCCCTCCTATTCTGCTCTCGTAAGTTTTTAAATTTTTATTTTTCGTGCAAACCTAGATCTGGGTAAGATCCAGAATTAAATGACTAATTTAGTTAATAGCAATATCCCTAGTTTTGTTTCGTATAATAAAAATGACAAATGAAATCTAGCTAAAGGGTACACATATGTACAATGTGAGTCATTAAAAATAATATTTATAAAGTACAAAAAATCAATAGTGTTTTTATTGAGACATACCAATAAATTAATTTTATACAAATTCCATAGAAAATTGTTATTGGCAAAAAAAATTAGCGCAACTTGTATGGAAGCAGAAAATAATGTCCAAAAAGCAATCTAAACCACGGATTTTTTCGGATTTTTTTATTGAATGTAGAAAGTACCTAAAAATATATTCAGGAAATATATAGTCTAAATTACATCAAGACCACATGCAGTTTTTATTATACAATTGAAGCGCGAGGTACTAAAATTCATAACACCTTTTTTATGTCCATTTCGAAGATGCTAGGTGCAAAGCGTTTTAAACAAAATTCACTTTTTAGTTTTTACGTATTTCACCATAAGTTTAGTTAGTCAGGATGACTGAAGAAAAACTATTAATTAATTCATTACGTATAGTATCCCTAACAAAAAAACGTTCAGAATATTGTGATACATAACAAGATTTAAAAAAACACTAAAAAAGCTTATACACACGACTGGCAACAGTACATGCTTTATTATAACATTCCTTTCTCCCTTCTCCAGTTCTATGTTGTTGTTCCATGTTATGGACTTCGTATAAAATTTCAAAAGTTTCCATGAATGCAAGATAAGAAATTGTATGAACTATATCTTACCGGTTTTATGCCTCTCAAGTTTTATGCTTCTCAATATGACAAATTATCGATTCAAAACTCATGCTGTAATTGACACAAATGTATTGACCTATACAATTGTATATGTATGTTGACCTATATTTTGTAATCTATTATCTATCATTTAATTTGATATCACTTCTTAAATAGTCAAGATTATAAGCCCACAGATTATAGGTAGCTATACCCCGAATCAACAAACTAATGCAGCCATTTGGTTTTTTATAAGAATATAACGAAACGGAGTTAGTCTTTTTTAATATTTCTGCCTGATGATGATAAATTCCTCAAAGAGCAAATGATATCTGCTTCCTATTTCGTTCTCTAAGCTGCAAAATCTCGAGACTTCTTATGTGCAGATTAGCAGAATCTTTATATCATGTAACTTTATATAAATATGATATGATATTCACAATTAAATAAAATGAAGCAACAGTATTTTAGATAAATATAATATTATTAATTAATTTCGCAATATTTAGGCAATATTTTATTTTTCAGCAGCTACGCACGCATGTAATCATTAAAGGATTAAGCATGCCATGAAAAGTTAAAATAAATGTTTGAAGCAAATTAAAAAAGGATTGTATATTTTAACTACAATGTAGTTATCCATTTACCCACATCATTCTCTGAATATATATATATATTACATATATTCATATTTTGAACCAGCATTCCATTATCAATTAAAAGTGAAAGTTCTTATTTTGACTGTTAGAACAATTGTTCACATATGTATATAAAAGAATAACTGATGAAAGAGGGAATTTTTTAATAAAATATTGCATTGTAGAAGCATACAGTAACCCTTTTGATATGTGATATATTTAAAATATTATTGAAAATAAAATTTAGAAAAATGTCTGATTAAAATAATATGAATCATTTAGATATATATATATATATAATAATTTCAAAACAACCGTTATACTGTTTAAATAAAACACTTTCACTAATTCCATAACCCTTTCCTTTCGCGTCAATTATGTACCCCAATAGTATTCCCTTGTGTGATCAATTATTGTACCAAAAAAGTCTGCGCTCCAATTTGTCAAAATTTTACAAATTCATTTAATATTTAGACTTTAGCGTGAGCAATATATAAATAATGATATATGGTATATGGTGGTCAATTTATCATTGAACTCAAATATATACCTTTTAATATGATCGCTGGTGGAGGTTGTTGGCCAAAAAGGTGCACTGTAGAAGAATTACTGTTTGAAGAAATGGGTTTAAACTTGCTGTTTGGCGCTGTTGTATAACACAGTATTAATATAGCAAAATAACAAAGCTTTAATTCTGACTAATTCAAGTTATAACTAACGTTTTCCTAACTAAAATGCCATCAACTATAATAAAACCTGACTTTGTAAAAGATAAAACTACATTTGCGACAATATAATTTAAGTTTAAGTGGAACAATGGTAGCAGTTATCAATATATACGAATTATTGCCTCCATTAAGTTGCGGTATTACTGCATTATTTAGGCTTGCATTGCAGTATAATATATATTATTAAAATAACAATATAGGTGTCTCATTCCTGTAGAAACTGTTACCCGAATTACGAATAAGACGGATTAGAAGGACATATAACTTTGGTTGAGAATTAGCAGATATTTTAGAATTAGGCAACATTTAAAACCTTCAATATAAAAAAAACATTAAAACATACAATATATGAGGCTATAATTGATTTATATAATGGCAGAATTATAATTCATTGGAAGATTAAGATAATAAACAGCTACGGAACACATTCCAGGCAATCAAGATTGTAAGTCATCAGTACTCAGATGTTGCAGACATAACTAATTTAAATTGTAAAATATGGGTCTATATTGACTAATTTAAAAAACAAATAATGTCAATGACAATTCAATAAAGATTTGCAAATACACCGTTTTAATAAATTTCAAATAATTTGATATAAATGTGAAACATGTAATGACAACGACAACAATTAATTATATATATATGAGTCGACAATTAAATTCGTATATTTATCTATGTATGAAAATAGTATTTTATCCTATTTAACTTCATTACATTTCTCAAAGACCTATATTTATAGTTATGTTGAAGTAATACTAATGTTTTTTGAATGAATGCTCTCCAATACTTGTGAATTTCTGAGGAATAAAGTAAATTGTTTGTATTCCCAGACCCGATTATCCCGTTTTGGAGTTATAGCATGACAAAATGCTTCGCCTCATATCAGTGTGGTTTTCCGAAACTGGCTTTATATAAGGTGAGAACGTGGCAAACCTTCTATATTCGCCAGATATTTCAATCCTGGATAGTTATACATATATTTCTCAATTATGAAGTCTTTTGGTGTGGTCAAGATCTTGTGGACTCGTGTATACAATGCTACACAACTTCTAAGAATGTTTGACATCTTTTACGCGGATACATTTAAAAAAAGAGTTCACTAGTTCGCAAAACGTGTACTTTACTAAAATATAATTGCTCCTGAAGAGAATGACCATAGCTACTGTCAGCATTCACTGACATTTAAACATTTACCACTTACAATTGGTATCTAAAGACAATTAAATATAAAGGACAATTTTTATACATTTATAAAAAAAAACTTTAAAAAATGTATTGGAGTCACAGTTTTTGAAGAAGTCACAGGTCATACACAGCAAAGTATTTTAAAAATCATGTATTTCTATACACTCAATCAGGTATTTATATTGCTCAGTAATGCAATACAGCCGTATTAATAGAATGTTCACACTAATATAATAACTATGCATTTGGTTTACTAAATAAAAGAAGATACTGTAAAGTATCAAGATATAGATGAAAATGAGATCGTAGTCCTTAAATTTCCCTAATTGTGTGGACATACTACACGAAAATATCATTCTTAATTTTTGCGGACGAAATGTTCTTCAAATACACATTTGGTACCATGTTGTGTTGTGTATATTTTGTAGACGTGTAGACATTGTTATCTGACTTTTAATTAATACAATTGTGGTAAATGTAGTAAAACGATACTGGAAATGCAATTAATACAGCTTTTACCAGGATTTGTCAATAAATGTAATAATAATAAAATATAAGTCGCTTTTTGGTATATAAGGTGATCTGAAAAGAGTTTTGTTGATGGTCGTACTTTTTGACTTTTTCTTGTTTATGTATGAAAGGAAAGATATTTTAAACCGTAAAAAGGATATTTATTATACTTAGGTAAGCACACTGCACATTTTCGTAAAATTTTAAAAATAAAATAAGGTTTTTAATTAACTCAACATTTTATTTATTTATAATATGTTCAACGTTTCAGATTGCAGTTAATATATTTTTCAGTTATTGAATGATATAGTTTTGTATTTATTTTGAATTTCGCTATTGTGTATAGTACCACCTTCCGCTACAGGACTAGGAAACCGGCTTCAAAAAAATTAAGATGCAAGTTTACAATAACAAAAAAAACCTTCTATATATTTAATAAAATTGTATCAGTTTCTTGTTTATCCATAAAAATGTCCTTTGAACAGTCTTATTTTTATTTGATTTAATCTGTTTACTATCAGGAGGGGAAAAGACTAATAAAATGTCACCTAAAATACCTCAACAGTGCGGGTATCTTGACAGAAATTTTTTTATCAAATGAGCCATATTGATGCATCAGATCAGAACAGAATCCAATTAAGAAAACAGGTTATTAAAAGGTATTGAAAAACGTCAAATTGCACTTTTATCTGACAATATAAAAAACGCAATATAACAAATTGATTCAATCTGGCTGGATTACTTAAAAATGATTCGTGTATTTGAGAATGAGACAGTAACGCATATGGAATACATATGTACATTAAAGGAGATAAATATTTCATTATAAACAACGTTTGAAAAACCATGGAAAAACCATGCATGACTCAATTGATATTTGTTAAGTCTGATTTTTAATTAAATAAATTTTTTTTAAACTTTTTAAATATTGGCCGATGGCAAAGTATAGCATAAAACTTGAACCAAATTCAGTAATGAGATTAAAATTCGGGAAAGATGCAGAAAAGTATAATTACGGTACACACATCAAAAGTACTCAAAAATTCTCCATGTACTAACACGGGAATTTGAGATCGGTTCTCAGGTGGCGGTAATGCAGTTGATGCACGGTGTGACCGAATAAATGAGTTGATTAAAATTGATTCCCCAATCGATCAATTAATCTTTTAAAGGTGCAAAAATGTAAAAAAATAACTTTTATTTACTCAGAGTTAAATATCGATTATGTTTGACCAATAAGACTACGTGCTTTTCGTATGGTTATCTTAAAATGGAATAAATTGGAATCAAATTAATAATAAGCTGAAATTTTTTAGAGAAAGTGATACAAAAGTAAATGACAAAAAACACATATTAAAGTCTTAAAAAAAGTACGAATCGGAGAATATTCAAGATGGCGCCCAAGATGACAACTGTCTACTTAGTGTATGTTGGACCGAAAAATCTCCGTTAGTGGAACAATATTGACATCTAGTCTTTCCACATTGATTTATATGAGTGATATAATTTCAAAAAGTTCAAATATTACAAAATCTTCTAGGGGTTATTTTTTGAGGGCTCAATTTGTTTTATAATGTATGACCGATATTATATAGACCACAAAAATATTTACATTATATAAATTAATTGAAAATAAAGTTAAATCTGGAATTTAATTGTTTTATTAATACATTGTGACAATATGTTTAGCTTTTCACACAACTGCGAGGTTGGCTTGTTATTAAGTAGTAAGGAAGGGATATTTTAAATTTGTAACAAAACAACCAAAATGAAGAATTTCTGTCTCATTTTCGTTGCTAACATTTTGTTCGCCTTTAGAATCTTCTAAATCGTTTTTGATTAATTCTAGCCCGCCGATTAGGATGAAAAAGGGTATTGATGACAGGTGTGGTAATAATAGTAACGACATTTTGAATGTTGATTTTCAGATTGCTGTTAATAGCACATAATGACTTCCTGATTGTAGTTCTAATATGGTATCTAATTTCAATTTCACTATATTTTTAAAATCCACGAAATTCCAAATATAAATTCTACAATATATTATCTAGTCAGGGACTTCCAAATCCAGTTGTAATATTTTCTGATATGAAAACTATTCTCCCTTACTATCGCCATTTAATGGGTGCTGAATATTACGTGTGAATTCAAAAGTTGCTAAAGTTGATAAGGATGTGTTAGTTATACAAACATTTGTTCATTCTGTTTGCATGGTTACACATGGTTACCGCTCTCAGTTATCCCAGTTAAACGATCTGCATTTTTAGAATAATTTATTTATTCTTGGGACTAAAATTATTCTATACAGTTATGCTGAAGTTCAAAGTTAGACCTAGCCATTAAAAGCAGAAAGGTGATTGTTGATTGATGATTGATGATTGATGACAGTTGATATTACGTTGTTATCATTGTATATATTATTGCTTTCTTATAATGTAAACTTAGTATTATGTGGATTCCATATTAAAACAGCAGACAAAATGCGTAATCCACTTTGTTTAACAAATATAGATATTTAGCTCTTAATTTAAAAAAAATTATCAGCGAAATATTACAATCATTGCATTTTCATAAATAAACCAAAAATGTTACGAAAAATTGGTAGATAATAATTTTTTGTTAAAAGAATATTTGGGAATTCCGTGGCATCACGTTAAAATGTGCCACATTTGACACTAAGCCTGAATTCTCAAATAAGCATAAGGACGAGGCTTTCTTAGAATTTTTGACATATGTCTTATGATACATTTATGTACTTTTCCTGAAAATGTTCACTTGTTATAGCAATTTGTGACAGGTGTGAGTTTATTATAAACTTTAAAAAACATATTATTAGTTTAAAAGTATACCTAATAAATAAGAAAGTTTTCATTGAATCTAATCACTTTGTTTAGACAAAAAAGATAAATCTAAGACTCCCAGATACCATTCGCTATTTATAAATCGTATGTAACAAATTGTAAAACTGACAATGGTTGTTTTGACTAAATTTAAAAAAGTTTTCTCTCAAACATACTTCTACAAACAAAAGTTGTTCAATGTTCCAAGGAAAAAGTCTTTTATTGCTCAAATAATTTGAAATAATTTATCTCAGTCAGGCGATTCCTTCAGTTCATTTTAAAATTATTTGAAACTGAAGCCAAGAATGTACATAAAATAATATGGTTTCTTACCTACAAAAAACAAGGTCAGCTGTAAGAGTTTTGAAACAATTATCTACATCAAGAAGTGTGTCAACTGGCGCATATATTATGTCCAGTGGACGCGCATAGAGAATATTGTAGAATTTGTACACATTATAAAATATCCTCAAATTTTACGGGAGAAATTATTGCAAGCATGATAACACAATCTGATTTAATGTCAATTCGATTCATTATTTTTAATACGTCAAGTTGATATATCAATATTTTATGGTTAGAAATTATAAGTTAATATGTTTAAATATAGTTTAAATATATTATGTGTATTTTAAACTTTCTAAGAATACTTTATAACTAACATCAATATCCGGGTAGCAATTCGTACGTACTACAAGATTTGTCTGTTGAATGTAGCTTTTATTTATAATTGTCTCAATATTTACGCATAAAATGATTTCACAACTTAGCTACAAATATTACTTACTAGGTAATAGGTATTACTAAATATTAAATTTATAATCATTTATGCTTTTTTTTAGCTTATAATTTTTTCAATTTAATTTAACATCAACAATACATTCATTCGGAATATAGTTTTTGGAATATCCCTACACTTGGAATTCCATCCTGCAACCCCACAATTAAAGTGGTGATTCATTTATTCATGTAATAATCAGACAGTAAACTTCTGGTTTTAAAGAAATTAACAAATATCGCCTTCTTGAAGCAGCTGATAAACATTATGTACAACGGATATATTAAGACAAACTACGTAAACCAGCGCAGTATTCAGTGGCAGCGTGTCTGGGAGAGTGAAAATGTTCCCTCACTAAGCTCATCATTTCGAAATAGGCCCACGACTGTCAACGTAGTTACAATTCTTTCGGAGTATGCATTCCTGTAATTGTAGTTTTGTTCTGTTCTCTAGCACTCATAATGATGAATCAAAAAATAAAAGCTTGAATAACTTTAGGAAACTATATTTCTTGCAAAAAAGGCATTTATCTCAATCTCAATCACAATATACTATATTATAATAACAGAGTAATGAAATGTCACAAATAGTGATCATTTATTTATTTAAACAATGGATAAGCGTGTTTGCCGAAATTTTGACTAAATCCCAGGCGGCTTATAATCAATGTCATTATAGGAGTTATGGTGTAGATACACCAATGTAAATCAATTTAGAAATATGTGGTCTAACGTGTTCCAAATAAATGATGCTAAAATAGTAATGTTTAAAATCTGTATGTGTATGTT
>JAUZND010092229.1:0-36049 GCA_034780555.1 Coelogynopora nodosa | reverse complement strand
ACCAATACCAAAAGTGAAAGAAAATGAAAGAATTCCACCAAGTTATACTTGTACTTATAACACAGGCCTAGGAAATGGGAGGATGATAAGTCATGCCTGTAGTGATTATATGTTAAATAAAGCCAATATCCAGGACACATAACCAAAACGGACCGAAAGTAGAAGCTGACATTCTAGAAGAAGACATTCTATTTAAAATCTATATTTTTGTAGTAGTCATCTTAAAAATAACATTTAAGGAAAATATCTATATAATGAAGAAAACCTTTTGTTACAGAAATGGACGATAAAATATAAAATGCTGTATAAAAAGTAAAAAATTGATAATATAAATATTTCAAACTCATTTGTAGATAACAAATATTCAAGTTTCGCGGAAAACATATTTCTTTATGTTACCAAATTCTGGCGTCATTCAAAGACCTCCTACACTTTTACATGAAAAACAATCAAAAGTACAATAGAGAATTAGTCAATATAGGCCTATTGCAGGAATTTCATTATGGCGCCCAGTCTATATTTGAGCAAGTAATATAAATCCGGAACCAATACGGACTCAATATTATATATTTCATTAATAATTCAGCATTTTAAGCATTAGACTGCGAGGAGAATTTATTGATTACTTATGACAACGTAAAATTATTTTTTAAATATTTTTTTTATATGTTTTTATAATTCTCACAACATTTCGGTGACAATTTACAAATTGGGTATTCTGAACAAACTCAGAAGAGTTGCTAAACACTCGACAGACACAGCTGTTTGCCAGGGAGAGATAAGGTACACTGCTGGGATTCGAACCCGCTACCTTCACACTTAGTCACCAGCGCCTTAACCGACTGGGCTATCTCACCCCTATCGACTGGGCTATCTCACCCCTAAAATCGAGAGTGAGTAGTGATCACTCTGTATAAAACCTGTGTACTAATTAAACAAAGAGTTTTATCTTAAAAATGATTTAAAAATTGAAAATATTGAAGAAGACAGGGTACATAATGAGAGCTGAATAGCTCGAAACCGGTAGTGCTCTGTCTGTCTGCCATTTGTACAGGCTCTGCGCTTAGTGCTTACTTATTATTATTCACATCATGCGGTTTTTGATGGTGGATATTTGAGTTACAAATTACTACCTCTGATGTTATACTATTCAAATTTTTTTTTTTTGACGATTTGTTTGAGGTTTTAATAAGTACTACTTGCAATCCAGTCATCAGTAGGGAGACTAGGGTACCTGATGAGACCTGAATAGCTCGAAACCGGTAGTTCTCTGTCTCTCTGTTGTTTATACAGGCTCTGCGCTTAGTGCTTACTTATTATTGATGAGATCAAAACCTCGACATTAATAAATTCCTTTCTTAATTAATTGCATTGGGAATTTTTCCTTATAACTTTCTTATATTTATATTTAACATAATATTGCTGACTTTCGTTGAAAATTAAAACGTAAGAAGTACTCAGTGGTTGTATAAAATCCTTTTTTTGTTTGTTTACATTGAAGCTTTTACAGCCCTTTTTGCAGAAATGTTATTTGAGATAATTTGATATTCATTCGTCGGCTTTACTATCGCTTCAATACATGTCTTGACTTTAAACTAGATTAAAATAATTTACATCAATCTTCTCTGAATGCTACAGTTTTTTGTATTGCTTACCTTGTAAACATATTCTTACGATTAAACATTTTTTGATCAGAAATATTTTTTGGTCTCCTTAAGTTTAAGTTTATTGGATAGCTAATACGGTGAAGTTATATGGGTTGGAAAAGCCCCAAATGTAAACAATAAATAATACAATGTTTGAATAATGTATATTTTCTAGTTTCAATTATCAAAGAAAGTTTGGTAATTTATTACAAACATTTCGAACTGAATTTTGGTGATTTAAAAGAATGTATTTACAATATATTTGTATTTAATATATTTGTTTACTACTATTACTATATCTTAATAGTTTTATTATTATTATTGTAATTTATTAAATACTTTTTATATAGTTTCAATATACTTTCAATAATTTTTATCTTTATTTATATAATAATAATAATAATAAATTACAATTTATTTTATATAATTTCAATATATTATTCTATTCCAAATTTTGGTTTGTTTTTGATAGTATCGTATCGTATCGTAAAGTTAATTTTTCTTATCTATATTTTTTTATTTTTAAATATACCGTTTATAACTATATATGTCCAAGTCCAACGTCCTTATTTTCCTAATGATCTCATAATTGTTGACAACATAATATGAATTTGATCACTGTTTCTGTATTTTTAATTTAATTAATTTTCATTTAACTTCACTTTTTTCAGTTTTGTCGTAGACAATTTTACTTCAAATAATAAGCAAAGTGATGTAACCAATAAAAATCGATATATTTTGTTCAACTCTGTGAGTTAATCGTGGAAGTCAAACTAATTAATACTCAACTCAATATGTAATACGGCGACGATAATGTATGAACTTATAATGCCTCAAACTTACTTATTAACTTAACTTAAAGTTACAAAAATTATCATTCTGTTCAATATTATTGAATATTATTCAATCAACTTATTAAAGGATATATTAATAATATTTTAGTCAAGTTATAGCCGCCTTTTGCGACATATAATTATTTAATAATCTTTTTGATTATACAATAGAAGATTAAATGCAATAATAACTGAAGACTAAATAAAAAAATAACCCTTTTGGTTAGGAAAAAAATTACGATAATTACATTATTTTATTATTACATTATTGCCAAAAATCAATCTTCAAAAAATATTAGAAATATCTGAACAATTTCAAGTAAAAGAGCAAAAAAGATATTCATTTCATTATATACGAGGAATCTTCTCCATTTTCAGACATTGAAAGTAGAAGTTATAGATGCCAAAAACTTCTTTGCATGAGTCTTACACCAGGGAACTAAATCAAAGTCTGTAATTATTTTTTTGGGAGAATTTGATCTAAATAAAATTCTTTTCAAAAATAAAGTTTTCCCTTTCAAATGAAACGATGTCAACTTTCTTTGGATTGCCAAACTTAACCGGAAAGATTTGGGATCTTTATTCATTGAAATATCGATTAATTCTTCACAGTTGAGGGGGGAGGTCGGTATTCACCAATAAAAACATGTTATTGTAGTAATTTTAGCATTACAAAAAATTCATCCGCCACCCCTTAGGTCATATGACTGGAAATTTAATGTTAATTACTTCTTTTTAAAAAAATCGTAAAAACAACATTTTTTAAGTATTGGTTACTTTTGTTTTTCCGTTTTGTTTATAAAGTTTCTTGATATATTAACAATATATATTATGTTCCAAATTTATTTAGTAAAGAAAAAATATCTAATTATTCATTTTATTGGTTTGGACCGCCCTCAATAACAGCCAATAAAATTGGAAAATTCAAAATTTTACGATAATAAAATCTATCTCCAAAAATCAAGTATCATATAGACAAAATATGAATTACTATATAATGTAATAGACACACAAAAGTTTGGTAGTGAAATAAATCAACAATATGTATTTTCGCATTTTTTGTGTTTGGACCAGTACCAATCGGACATGTTGAAAATTTTAAATTGTTATCATGACATCAAACAGAATGAAATTGATGTTTATTGTTGTTCGTTGTAATAAATTATTGCATGTATGTAACTATTATTCCAAGTTTTATAGTGATTGATTTATCAGAAAGCACGTTATCTCAAAACTGGATTTCATTACCTGATCCGGACTAGGCCAGATCACGTGGCACATTGAACAATAAGTTATTAAAGCTGAATCACCGTGAAACATATGCAATCGATAGTAGTGGAATTGTACAACAAAAGGAGTTTTGTGGAGAGAAACATACATATGTAAACACATGACATGGTTTAAAATAATTTGAACATATAGTAAACTTATGAAAATTAAAGGTCCAGACATAATAGAAAGAACTGTAATGTTGTATTAAAAGCTCTAAATTAAATAATAATTTTCTATTTATATTTTTACTTCGTCTGGATAGTCCCGATCGCGTTCTATTCTGGTCAAATCAATTCTGATCCACTAAAAAAATATTTTCTGCTTCTCAAATTGTTCCAAAACCTAGAGATATGTAATAAATAACCTTTTATTAAACTTTTATTTGTATAAAAGCATAATTTGGTGCCAAAAGCATCCTTTCTTTTAGTATTTCTAAGGGTCGGCCTTATGACGTCATTAAAAGGCCTAAAAACTATCACCAATAATAAAAGAAAAAATGTAAAATTTCATAGCCAGTTTGAGTTACAAATGACAATTTCTGCGGATTTATTATTTTAATTTCATTTTTTTGTTATTTTTCAAATTTAGCCTTTTTTAGTCATCATCAAAAAATAGAGCAATCAAAATAAAATTTTCCAAAAAATGTCACAATATTTATATTTAGAGACCAAGTACACGGGTACCAAATTTCAGCTAAATAAATCGGTAAATTGAAGGATGATTTTTGGCAACAATAACTTGCATACGAGGGAGAGATTAAAAAACAAAAATTAAATTATGTACAGCATACATCATACAGAAGACTAAGTGAAGCTCTAAAAACCGTCATATTTAGACAGCTGTGACCCACTCAGGGGTCAGGTTATATTTCATATTATATATCCCAGAATCCCTATTAGACAATTGACAGTTGAAAAATAATCCGAGAAAGTTATTTAATAATTTCAAATTCTAACAAAATGGCTGAAAATTGACTAAATCAGTCAGTTAGACTTAACCTGGTTGTTGTGCCTGCGGCACTCGAGACTATGTATCGTCTAACCACGGCTGGTCAGTTGCTCACTATTATATATAATCGTTAATAAATTGATTCAGCATCATGTATAGTAGTAACTAAATAATAAATATTATCTTCAAAATATTTTAAAACGAAGCCTATATTGTATATTATGCTGTTTTCTATAAAAAAAAAAACTCACTCATCCTTGCTTCCTAATGGATTGAAAACGTTCACGATTACTTTGTTGATATTTTGACGAGAGAAGTGCGGCAGCGCATTTTGTGAAAACAAACTGAAACAAGATTAGGACATAAATATTATTTGTGCATAATAATTAAAAAAACAAGATAACGCGGTAAAAGACCTAGTTCAAAAAAATTATCGTTTTTCGTCAATCGTTTCCATCAATTTCTGCAGACTGTATTATTAAAAAAAAAATCAAAATAACTAATCAAAACTTGCAATCAATTCAAAACTCAACGCAACATTAACGTAGTCTCCCTACTCTCTATAGATCTCAACAAATATATTTTAACTAACTCGTTTTTCCGAAAATGGAACTGAAACGATACACGTGAATAAATATGTTCTATACCAAAAAACAAGAAGATGTTTAAGAATTCCTTGGAAGAGGAAACATAATTTTTAACAGGTAACATAATGTACTATGAAATGGAGATAGTGTTATAGTACATTGAAAAAGGGGATTTCAACAATGGAAGTAATTCGTTATATTCAGTTGATTGTTCACCACTTTTGCAACATAACAATATAATTCATGTCATTTAATTAATTTATTTAATTTACGTAATTAAAGTAAGTAATTAACTAATACATATTTATATATTTTAAATACATTCAAATGTATACAATAAGAATATTATGTAATTATTGTAATTAATGAAAATAATTTAATATGTAGCCTGTGTCGCAACCCAACAAGATATATATTCCTTAAAAATATTGTTTTTTCCTTTCCAAAATTTAAGTAAACATAATTTTCTTACCTGTTCTGTATTTCATATTTTGTCAGATTACCATCTGCAACTAAGCAAACTTTTCCTTTGACATTCTTGGCCATCTAAAAAAATGATTTTATTCAATTTTATTAAAATTCATTTGGTTTATTTTTTTATATTCTTTATAAATTTAAGAATATGTTTAAAAGTTTACAGTAAGTACACTTTTAGCATTAATTTATTCATTTAAAATTTATTATCAATATTGACTATACTTTTTGAAAATTAACATTTCAGAATAATACACTTTTTTTCGTTTGGTGATTTAAGTAAAAACTGAAACTCTTATTAAAAATGCATTTTGACAATAAATAATTTCTCAGATCGTTGGAAGCTATAGATACACTGTTGAACAAAACATTGTTAACAACGTCAATACTATCCAAGTACAATACGACTTCATGCAAAACACAATAAAAAAAATAATATGTGAGAGACAATTTGTAATGTTTTATTGTTGTACTGTTTAATTGAATCGATTATACACCACATTAACAGATTACAACCAATTATATTGTATTTTTTCTTTATCATAAATTTGGCAATCCTATTTCGTGGGGAAATATTTTTTACTTGTAGACTATTCGAAATAATTTCTAAACAAGAAATATTATGCAAAAATATGCTAGAATATGCAAGAATATGCAATAATTAGTAAGAATATTGAAGTATATGCAAAACTATGAAAAATATGAAAGAATATGAAAGAATATGCAAGAATATGAAAGAATATGCAAGAATATACAAGAATAAAATTGATAAACTTTAATTAAAAATTTATCAATTGCAATTTTATTTTTCATAGTTTAATTTATTTAATAATTTGTTATTTAATTGTAATTATCATTACTTGTAAATTAAATTAATAATTAGATTTTTTAATTATCTATTTGTTATTTGTACAAATAATTTACTTGAAAATATAATATAATTTTCTATATTTAAAAAATCTCAGTTAAAACAAGTATTTAATTAGTTTATTTTAAATTGTAGATTATAACGACAATATCTATTTACCCACATTAACAGACTCATCTTGTGATGGTTACTTCACGGAATGTCTAAATGAATACCGTAAACATGATACCGGTAACATATTTATTTGCAATTTCTCTACACTATGCGTTTAATTAATTATTAGATTGGATTTCAAACTAGTATGTTTCCTATGTGTCAGAAAAGAGGTGTAACTTTATCATGTCACGTCGCGAATATGTTAACATGACATTCATATATCTGTGAACTAAGTTAAACTTAGGATAGTAAAATTATTTTAATATATTTACACATTACGTTAAGGGAACGTGTATGGAACTCATATTTGATGTTGAAATTTTCGTTTGACACACATTAAGTTAATCTTTCATAAATGAAAAATTAATCCTTTAATTCAATAATGGCTTTTAAGAGTAAGTTCAGGCTATAAAGAATATTAAAAAATAGTATGTTTTTTAAAATACAGTTTAATGAACATAATTGTTTTGTTTTACTGATATTAATGTTACGCCATTAAAACATAAATTTACAATAATTAACAAACCCTAAACCGACTTTATAAATATATATATACACCAATATGAATAAATTAAAAAATATCTTAAAATCTTAAATATATATAAAACTGCATAATATATATATATATATATATATATATATAATTTATTCCAATCTTGTGCGTGGGGAAATTTTGTACTCATTTTCACCAGTATGCTTGCAATGAAATACTAATTTCTACTTTTTCAAGTGAATTGAAACATTGATTCTTTTTGTTTCGTAATTGTTTTATTTAATTAAATTATTGTTAATGGTTTAACTTTTTATTTTATTTAATAAATATCATTATTAATAATTATATTAATAGTAGCTATCTTTGTTGAGTTCATCGAATAGAGAGAGTTCACTTAATACTTTCAGATACATAAGATTAATATGGAAGAATGCAATTACTGTGGTACATGAGTGAAAGAGAAATTTTTATTATCATGAATAATAATATCACAGACCAAGAAAGGAAGTAAACGGTTACTGTTTATCACTGTTAGCTGTAGATAATATAAAATCATTGTTGGTATCAGAATTCCTAATGAAAAAGATGTAATCATATCTTGAATATTATATTGCATATTCAGAGTAAATGTGTTAATTGATAGCAATGAATTAAGGATAATAAATTACTATAGATGAGTTTAACCTTTACAACATACACATATTATCAGCATAAATATTTAGCAAGTAATAGTTATTATTTTTTATTAGAAATTATTATAATATTTACTTTTTAAAATTATCTTTGTATATATTTTAATATCTATGATATTATTATAGTTTTATATATTATATATTATATATAGCATTTTTTATTAATTTCACTTTGTTATTTATAATCTATTTTAATAACTTCATTTTATATTTTGTTATACATTTTATTTATTAAAGCACATATATACAAAAAAATAATAGCAAAAAATGTGTTATCACATCATATATATTTATTTATTGATCGCTTTCATCGATACTTTACTTACAAGTTCTACATCTTACTTGAAAAACGTTTCTAGGAGATTAATCGGATATACTCTCGTGTTGCCTATTTTACCTATTTACTCTCACACTGCCTATTTTACCTATTTACTGTCCAACTGCCTGCTTTATATATTTACTCTCATGCAGCCTATTTTATCAATTTACTCTCGTGCTGCCTATTTTACCTATTTACTCTCACACTGCCTATTTTACCTATTTACTCTCACACTGCCTATTTTACCTATTTACTCTCACACTGCCTGTTTTATATATTTACTCTCATGCAGCCTGTTTTATATATTTACTCTCATGCAGCCTATTTTATCAATTTACTCTCATGCTGCCTATTTTACCTATTTACTGTCACACTGCCTGTTTTATATATTTACTCTCATGCAGCCTATTTTATCTATTTACTCTCATGATTCCTATTTTACCTATTGAAATTGTGGAGTTACACAGGGTACGACGCTAGGATCAGTTCAATGCTTTTATAAACTTTTCCCATATCTAAAATATCATTTAGGCATAATTTGTATTTTTTTAATAATTACTTGTTCCCATTTCGTAGAAATCTGCAGATATTTAGTCCATGTTTTCGACTAGTTCAATGTCAACACAGAATAAACTCATCTAAAACAGACATTATTAGTTACAACACTCGGTTTTAGTTGGCTACTATTCAATACTTTCTCTGTTTCAAATGTCTAACTATTTTATTGATTCAACTACAAGTGATTAGCTCCTTCGTTATTTTAAGGTGAATATTAAATAAAAACACTTATCTACAAGTCATCATTCAACTACTGCGACATCTAAAAAAGGTGTTTTATTTATACAAACAGTTAATACTTAGTTATAACACTTGTTTTTTTACTTGAACTATTGTAACTTCATTATTCGTAGCTGTTCAAAATTTTAAATTAGTAGAGTTTAAGGAATACGAAATTGTGATGTTCGTCTAATCACGATATTTTCTAAAAGTCATAAGTATTTAAAATATTAAAATCTGTAAATGTCTTGCAATGCACTGTTTAGCATATATAAAAGTTTCGCATTATTCAAAATCCTTACTGAAACCAGTAGTATCTTATATTGTTCTTCTTTATATGAGATGTCAGTATACTGCTCTCTGATCTTTTTCAATCAATTGAGAGTGATGCTGCTCTGAGCTCTATCATCCAATTGAGAGTGATGCTGCTCTGAGCTCTATCATCCAATTGAGAGTGATGCTGCTCTGAGCTCTTAACCAATTGAGAGTGATGCTGCTCTGAGCTCTATCATCCAATTGAGAGTGATGCTGCTCTGAGCTCTTAACCAATTGGAAGTGATTGGGCTTTTGAGCCGTTGCTCGGTTTCAATGGTCTAGACTACTGGCGGCTTCCACCAGGAAATGTTAATAATTTTGCTATGATTAAAACATAGATGAAAAACTCTTTTATGTAGTACGTAAGTATACATATTTACATAGTGTATGTCAAGTAATTCTTTCTTGTGAACTGTTTTCCAATTTTTTATTGTTATTATTTAATTTTATCCTTCTTCAAGCACTGTTTGCTTTTTTGTAGTTTATTTCTAACTCTAATTTTAATAATTAGAATTTTAATCAAATTTAAAAAACTCACACATATGAACTATAATATGGTTAAATAGGCTATGTGTATAATTTATCAAACATACATATAACTCTAACCACAACCATTAACATAGGGCTAAATCGATTAATAAAATATTTAATACAAATATCTATACTTCCATATTTAAAAGAGACGTATTATAAATGTCGGTATATTTAATAGATATACTATTTAGTAGATGTATAAATACCACTAACAACAATAAAAAGAAAAAAGTAGAATATCGTACTTAGAATTGTGGAGAAAATAAATTTACAATAAATTAAACCTTACAAATATACTACTGAAGCTATTTCTCTGTCGATGAATATGCTTCAGTAGTATATTTGAAAGTTTTCATTTATTGTGATCTTTTCTTTTATAACTAACAATAATGTTTACAATACGTTAATACAACATTTAACAATTGAACAGAATCAATTCAGGGCACATACAATATAATAGTTTACATATGATAAGCAGGTCTATTGCATTTCTATCATTTCCTATAAATAATTGATAAGCAAGCCAAGGTAATTATCATATATTTCAGATATTACAAAATATGATATGCAAATTTGCTGCCAATACTAAAATATATATTTATATATATAACTACATTAAAGCGTCGATTTAATAAATTAATGTATTTAATCTATGTTTGTACTCAGTCCGTGTCGTATAAATGACATTTTACGATGTCAATTCTATTTAATCTATATAGTTCAGTATCTATGACAATATTCATATACATATATATAGAGAGATATTACTATAGGAATGTAATGTATGCATACATATAATACATCCCTAATAAATGCAATTATTAAATTAACTACCGTGTTGGTCAATGAACTCCAAAATCCACCGACAAGATTGGCCTTATCGCAATTGCATTGCGAGTATGAGTCGTAAGGGATCATTTGCAAGTCAGAACTACCATTGCACCAGTTGAGACTGTTTAATATGTGGCCTAAACATGTAGGAAGAGAACGAGATGGGAATTAATACTATACATCTCTTTTTAATTAACATATCTGTATTGTTTTTTAGGGTGTATTTATCTTAGTAAAAGGCACAGCAACATGCATAATATGTCACGACGTCCATATGTATTGTATCTACCAAAGAGACAGGGAGGAACTAAGTAACCGATAAGAGGAGTACTTGCAAAGCTGGCAGGAGAAAGATGAAGGATGACTTATAAATACTAGAAGATAGAAAAAAGAGAACAATAGGGAAAAAGGAAAGATGCAGTCAGAAGATTTTAATAACTAGTAATAGGATGAGACAGGGATAAAAAAAGTATTTTAAAAAATGGAGCATACTCAGGTGGAAGATAAAATAGGAAAATAGGATGTAAATTGTCATACAAATTTAAAACACCTAACCATCGTATCAGATTTTCACTCAGAAACTATCCCGTTGTAGATTTACCGATCGTTACAAAGAATATAGGAAAATTTTGTTTATTTTTGTTTAAAACACAGTACATTATCACCTTTGTGCTGACATGCACTCCCGTTTTGGTTTTTATATATACACACCCAGCCAACTATTGGCTAAGTTAATTTAAGTCTAATTTGAGTTCTTTCTATCGTTGTAAGTTTTCATAATAAAATAAATGCCTTTTTCATCCGATAAAAATGTCCTAGCCTTCGCCACCATAACTCTCAAGTATATGTATATATATGTAAATAAATATAACAAAATTATGATATCAAATATGGTGGATAATATTCAGTAAAGACTAAATTAGAAGACATAATAATATTCAGACAATAACGAACACCAATACTAATGCATTATTTATTAAAATGCTAAGCATCATGACAAATATTACATACCTCATATATAGTTGATATTATTATTTAATTGTTACATTTTGTTTATTTAAAAAAAATTAGTGGCGAAGAAATAAATAGTTTTTTTGACAATAGAAATAGTTTCAAAAAGATTGGAAATAATACACTATAAATATCAAAACGTTTATAAAAAAAATTAAAAACTTTTCTGAAATATCTATTTTTTAAATCAAACGATATCTTTTGATTCATCCAACAATAATATTTAAAATAATTTAAAAGCAAACTTAAATAAAAAATAATATTTAAGATAATAATAAAAAAATAATTTCAATTGCCGTAAGTGCAAAATTCATATAACTGGTAAATATTAGTAAGATGTGTGTATATATATAATTATAACAGTTTAAATTATTATTATAACTATTTTAAACCAAAAAAATAATTAATGTTACAGAAACTTGATTTCATTTTCAAATTGAACATTTTCATTTCCCAAAAACGTTCTCATGAAAGTCTGAAATTTCATCATGGTGTATATCTTAATATGGTCATGATATGAATTAACAATCCTCCCCTCCTGGTCCTTCTACATTATACTGTTAGCTTTACTTCTTTACGTCTTGACTAATTTGTTACATTAAATATCGTAGCAGCAAATTAGTCAAGCTAGTCGTGAAAGTGTCATTTACGATGTCGTTCAAATAGTATATTTTACATATAAATGTGTATGCTTTACAAGTTTTATTTGATAACCTCGTATGTTTTCTTGATTATATATATCTAAAATGAGTTCAGTCCGTGTACGTAATTTTACACTAGCATTCAGGAATAGCCTACGTGCAGCAGACCCTAAAAATATTCAAATAGGTATGTTGACTTCTGCAACATTTTGTTATATATAACTCATATAGGCAGTATGCGGGAAGTAAAAGAAAAACCTTATATGCCTGTTGCCACAACAGTTTTTACTAAAGTTGTCGATGCATCAGATTTTTTCTAACCCTTATTTTATCAAAAATCATTTAATGTAATATGACTGTTAACAAGGAAGATTGTATGGCGCTTTGATATATGATGCTGTGATATATCATAAATTGCACAATATGATAAAAAATGAAAAATTAAACATTAATTGTTTTTTTACAATACGAAAACATTTTGTGGTTTCATTAATTTTGTTAAAATAGAGGATTTAAAAAAATGTTTAGAGAATTGATCTCATATAATCTAATTAACTAATTCATAAATACATGATTTACCTTCCGGAAAAAGAATTCGGTTTAATTGCTACAATATTAGATAAAGTATTCATAAATACTTTAGTAAAAAAATTACGGTATACATCTAAAACGAAAAAATAATAACTTTAGTAGCACTAAATATAGTTCTCGTAACTTCAATTGGTTTGTCCGTGTTTTAGATGGATATTGATATGTTTTGTTGATTATAGGTTAATATCAACCTTAAATTAAAAGTGCATTTATATAAGTATGTAACTGTTTAGTTAATGTCTATGTTGTTTGTTACACCAACTATACACATTATGTATATGCAACTATATGCATTATACATAGAAACATGAAACACACATAATTCTTTTAAAGCATGGTTTTCGAGAAAGTCGTTAAATGAAACGTTCAAAGTAAACAACCTATTAAAGACTATTTCATTTCTACACCATCATCAGTATTTAGCTCTTTACACCAGATATGCGGTGAATACATACGCAATATAATATAATATATACATTCGATATTTAATACTGACAAATCTATAGGATGGCCACAACTTACCTGGCGGAACATTGTAGATGGTCTGAACATTGTCCACTTCTGTGTTAAAAACGTCTATAACGTCCTTGGCCCCAATTTGGAATATGAACTATAGTTTGAAATTGAAAAAATTGTGGATTGTACAGTATTATATTGCATAGAAGATTAAATAGGTAATTTTAGACGCAGTTATTAAATTTGAAAGTGACAAACACCGCAAACGGTTCTCGACTGTTACGATATATATGTGTTTGCTCATAAATCTCTACGTAACTGTATTATGTTTTTTTCGATTTATAATTTTGGTACCTCACTTTTAGTATTGTGGATATTTTTTTAACTATATTTCTGTGATTATTTTGTTACGAAGGTTATAACGTCTCTATGATAAGTGTGCTTTTACATTCAATTATATAAATTCATGAAGATAAAAAGTGAGAAGTCAAGAAGTAAGACATCGTAGTATATGAATGTATAGTATATATGTATAAAATATTTCATGTAAGGTGATGGTTTGAAGACAGTAAATTTGAACTCCAAACAAATTGATAATATATACAAATTTGATTTATTAATTCTAAATTAATAATTTAAATTTGATGTTGTCTGTCATTTGCTGCTAATCAATATTGTTTTGAAATAATGCATTCGCAATTATTTGTAACCTATGAAATTTACAGATGAAATTGCTACTTATTAAATAACATGATGTTAATACGTTTTATTTACTCAAAGAATGTTATTTTGTATTCTAACGTGGTAATATTACAAAAAAAGTCAAGGAAAATTTTAATCGTGTTAAATCGTGCTAAGTCAAATTATGTATCCAAATAATATGTGTTTATCATCGCATATATTTTGTTTAAGAACTTGTTCCCAGAAATGTTACAGAATTTGTAGAAACTGAAATGCAGTCAATATTCAAATACGTTTCGCTAATATTACTATGATTATGAACTATAACAATTTCCATAAATCACACCATTTTGAGTAATTTTAATTTTTTTTAAATGTGCACAATATCTGGCATAAGCTCTTTTTTCGAATGATATCGAATTTAAGTAAAAATTTACGTAAAAATACGGAGCATTAGTTAATACATTTCATGTGAATGTCAAGTAGAGTGAGTCACATAACTATAGATAAATTATCTTAGCTGACGTCTTGCTTTACGATATCGTTATGAAACTTCATAACTCTTCATATAAGTTTTATACTTTACTCGAATTCATTCCAAGAAATCACTGCCCAAAGTAAGTCGCTAATATTTTTCTTATTGTTCTGAACTGCATTAAAAGATGTAGACTGCCACAGGGAAGATATTGATAACATATCGATACTTATCGACGTAACTGAACTTTTGCTTGTAAAAACATTTTAACATTTGTTCAAATTATTCTCATTTTACTATGTACAATAACATTTTAACTATTTCTGTCCTTTTCGATTGCATCAAACGACTTGGATGTTTAGATGGTTTCTTGGGTGTTTGTTTTCGCAAATAGTTTCTGTTTATTTTACTACTTGTGTCATTTTCAAATTGTTATGGATATAAAATTTTTATAGTATTTGATATAAGTGTTTAAACTATGTCTGAACTATGTCTAAACTATGTCTAAACTATGTCTAAACTATGTCTGAACTATGTTTAAACTATGTGTGAACTATGTCTAAACTATGTCTAAACTATGTCTGAACTATGTCTAAACTATGTCTAAATTACGTCTAAACTATGTCTGAACTATGTCTAAATTATGTCTAAACTATGTCTAAACTATTAAACTATGTCTAAACTATGTCTAAACTATGTCTAAACTATGTCTAAACTATGTCTGAACTATGTCTAAACTATGTCTAAACTATGTCTAAACTATGTCTAAACTATGTCTAAACTATGTCTAAACTCTGTCTAAACTATGTCTGAACTATGTCTAAATTATGTCTAAACTATGTCTTAACTATGTCTAAACTATGTCTAAACTATGTCTAAACTATGTCTAAACTATGTCTAAACTATATCTATACTATGTCTAAACTATGTTTAAACTATGTCTAAACTATGTCTAAACTATATCTGAACTATGTCTAAACTATATCTAAACTATATCTAAACTATGTCTAAACTATGTCTAAACTATGTTTAAAATATTTTTTTGTAATCATCAAACGAGTCTATAGAATGCCATGTAATAATAAATATTTAACAACTATTTCGGTATTTTATTAAGTGCATTATATAGAAATCTTGCTAGTTATATAGTATAAAAATTGGTTATTGAAAACATTTTCTGTCACATTCCTTATAGGGCTCATTAATGCGATATCAAGAAAATGTTTATATTATAAAACAAAATGATTATACCTTGTTATGCTCCAGGGTGTATTGCTGCAATGCAATTTCATTAAATAGCTGGTATATCTGATTCGCTCGCTCCTTACATCCCAACCGTGTTCTGCGCAAACTCAACGTCTGCGTATTGAAGCTGTTCCAAAGGATCTTACAGTCTATTCTATAATTAGGATACAAAAAATAAACTTAAGATGAAAACATCATCGATAGTCGCTGGAAAAATGCATCATAAAAATGTAGCTATATAATATTATTTTAAAACTATCAAAGAGAATATTTGAAAATAAGCTATTGAACAGTTTTTTTTCTTCTAATAGTCACATTAAAATATATATATATGAGGCGATATTATTTTAACTGTAAAGATAAATAATATGTTATTAAAAAATGTATTTCAGAATTGCTTAGTATAAGGTATGCAGCCTATGTCGTGAAGATGTCAAGGGATTCATTTCAAAATATTAAGGAAAAATATTTTACTACTGAAAATTTCACTTATACGAATCTCTATCTTTATATTTTTTTAATAAAATTTAAAAAAATATATAGTACAGTTAACTAAAGATAAATATGATAACCAATTTTTCAATATACATGGTTTTATGTTTTGAATATTTGTCATTGATTTTATAATATTATAAAGACTGTACATGAGATTATATAATTTTATATATATACAAATACATAAAATATAGAATATAAAATATAATTATGTAGGCTGAACATATGTGTAATAATATTATATAAAATAATATTTGTAATTTATATTTTAACTTATCCAAATACTAGAGCGCTTTCGATCTTATTGGATATATTCAGTAGTAAATATGTTAGTTTTATAATTACTTGATAATAGTAGAAATAGCTGGATATAATTATAAGACAAATTTTTCACCAAAATTTTAAAAATAAGAATATGCTTAACATTTCTTCAAAGATTAAAAATCACAACTTCTCCAATCCAAAAATTGAATAAAATAAAAAAATAAACATAAATTGTAATGTGCGTACTACACAATAATTCAATCGAAATATGTCGCGGAATGTGTTATTTGTGTTTCAAACACAGATTGAAGAGACATGAATGAATCATATATAAGCTATTATTTGTGATGAATATTTCAATTTATGGATTAGAGAAGTTTTAATATTTAATAATACACTTTAAATAGACAAAGAAGAAATATGTAGTATGATGATCATTGGTTTAATATCTATGAAAAATGTACGTTATAATTATCCAGCTATTTCTACTATTATCAGGTAACTATTCCACTAAGACATGTACTATAATACTGAAGAGATCCAATAAGATCGAAAGTGATCTATGTACTTGAAATCATACATTATAAAAATATTATTTTATTATAATATACTAAAAATTCGTATTATCTTTGAAATTATTCAATAATTTAAAGCTCCAAATAACAACGGGGACCGCGCACTCATTAAGGGACAGATACTTATGAAGCAAAAGTAATCGTTAATTAATCGATAAAGGCTAAGTAAATTATTTGATTTGGAGTAGGCCTATATAAAATATTAAATCATTAAATTTAAGCAGGAAAATAGTCTTATATAAAAGTCGTATTGAATTATTTGTATGTATAAAAAGTAAAGTCGTATTATACATGTACATATTTATATTTAGCATTAGTGTTTTAAAATATCGTAGGCCCTATATAATATAAAATCATATTAAATTAATTGTAGCCTATTATTGTAAACTCAAAATCGGTATTAAACTGTGACGTTTTCATAGGATTGTTTTACTGCAACTCTTTTGTTTTAACTGTTTTTTTAATTAGTCCATCCAAATTGCAAACTATTGACTTGGCTTCTATAATTAAACGATCAATTAAGTCGATCAATATTATAATACATGTTTTACTAATCATTAATTTTAAAGGTATTCAAGTACAAATTATAAAATAGTTTAAATGATGTTAACCAAAATGTGTGAAGAGAATAAATCGCGAACATACAAGTCTGCATATTAATTTCACCATTGAAGGATAGAGTGCATTAACTGGAAGACATAAGTGATAAATGCTAAACAGATGTAGTCTATATAACAGTGAGCCAAAATACGAAACCCCTCCCCTGGTAAACTATATACGTTTTTTCTAAACGCTTTTTTCATATTTTATTGAAATATGGTTGTTTGCCACTTTTAAAAGGCAATCAATAATCAATAATCAATAGCTATGTACAGCTCCTGAAATTGGAATTGACCACAATGTGACAAACTGTGAAAATGGAATTGTCTAATACATTTCCATATTATGTCGACAAATTAGGAAAATATTAGTCAATAAAAAATTGATATATAACTAAGTTAAATTACAAAATAACACCAAACAAATAATAATATACGGATAATTTTTCGCCCCCTTAAAATGTACATTACGGTTTTAATGTAATACACATTTTGGCAGGCAGTGTATATGGTAACGACAGATTTATTCCGATTTATTTCTGAAACGGTAAATTTATCAACTTACAACAATGTTTTATCTTTCCTAAATATGTTAGTATTTGTTTAACATACTAAAAATGTTTGTACTTTGTTGCTATATTCATGAAATACCCATAGCAAGCAATATTTATGGTCAATTTTCCCGTAAAATACGTGATTATAAATTATACGTTTAAGGTAAACCATACCAAATTTATTCAGACTTATTTAATGGAGCAAAAATATTTGTAATATGCTGCTATTTCTATAAAAAAAATCATTTCAATTTTAATTTTGTGCTAAAATACAAGCTAAAAGTCAACATTTATTATCTGTCTTCCACTAAATCATAGAAGTTTTAAGAGGGTGCGAAATATTTTTACAAAAAGGTGACACAATAATCATATTTTGCCTAGCAACACTTCCAGTCCATATTCATCATTATCATTACAAAAAATGTATTAATCTCTACAGATAATTAAATGTAACAGTACAACTGTGTCGATGTATAGGTTCAATATAGTTACCACGCACAAAAATCTTTTAGAAACATTCACTCCATTAAAACTTAAAAGACAAATTTGGTGGGAAGCCAAATGAAGTCTTCTTTTATCGTGGTTTTTTTTTACCGCAACCGCTGCTATGGATATTTTAAACACATATAGCTATCCATTAAAAATATTTTCTTTCCTATAAATTTGGCAAGACCAATTTTATTTTATTTACATTATAATCATTCTTAAACTTGTAGTTTACTGGAAAATTGAGCATATAGTGGTTTCAAACCGCTATATATATACTGAATTATAGATATTAGAAGTATGTAATACATTATACAATATATTACAATATAATAGAATATAGAAGTATGCTCATCTTATAGATATCTCATGTGTGTATGTACATTGTATATAGAAGTATGCTCATCTTATAGATATCTCATGTGTGTATGTACATTGTATATAGAAGCCAATTACAAATAACTGTTAGTACATTAAAACTATCAAAATATATTTAATCAAGATTTACATTATATTATTATTTGTTTAAAATAAATGTTGCTTTTAGATATTACTCAAAATATAAATATATTTATATCGCATTGTCAATATCACAGAAACCTATAATTACCCAATAAGCTAAACTCCAAACAGAGATTATACTACTTAAATTAACTACTAAAACCGTACGTATTGTAATAGAATTGTTTAAAATTCAACTATTATGGCTTATCCTCTGACAAATATGCCTAGATATAATTAATTGCCATCCAAATAAGTTTTCGGTACCTAATACCACGGGCAACATTGTAAACAGGTACATACCAAATCAATTAATACAGAATGCACATAACTGACATGTATTAACTATAATGTCTATTATAAACATTGTGGAATAAAAATTAAAACCACACATAACTAAAACAAGGCACGGTACGGGACTTTAGACCCTCAACGGCCCAGGCTACAATGTGAGACCCGGCTTATAACAAATAATCTGTATAATGAAATAGTTTGTGAAGTTAAAGGGTAACACAACAAAGAATATTATGTAAATTCCTTCCGACATTATTTAAGATAATATTATTAAGATTATTATTAGATTAAAATGTCTAACTAATTTGTTTATCATAACTATTACATATATAATGTATTATTACATAATTGTTATAGCGATTCATTCATTTTAATTCAAATTATTTTACAAAAAGTAGACCCCAACTATACAATATTTCTTTTTATTTAAAAAGAAATTATTTGTAGAGTTATCATTACTATAAAATGACTATAACCATTGAATTGAAAGCAAATTTCTTCCAATTAGATTAATAAAAACAACAATGCCACTAACCGTTTGTCCTTGTTAGCCGATCGAGCATTGTACTCCTGGCATCGTTCATTGAAAACACGTTCCATAGTTTGCTTTTCACAAAGGATCAAATTAGTTACACTCAATGCAGCAAAAAAGTAAGGCAAAAGCATTGTATTTATCATGTTAGCTATTAATATCTGATTATCGACGTGAGTTCGAGTTTTATTACCTTTTAGTGCGAAACTTGTTATTAGTACAGGAATGATTGACTGACTAATCTCCGTTTTATCATATACTGAGTTTTTAGCACCATGCTGTGCACATTAGAATTACCTGATTCAACCAGTAGCCCTGATTGGGCTAGGCTTATAACCGAAAATCTTGTATGCACCATTACAAGTATTTCCACCAGCGAGTGTTGGTGAAAATTCCATCGGAATGATGTGGGGGAAGATGGATGTGTACAGCAGTAATAAATTGTGTCGCAATCTTCCATTAAGAGTACATGCAAATGCAGTGTCCCATTGAGATTTAGTTTACATACATGTAATTCCATTACTCGGTCAGTTTGCCTGCAATGAAATTTCTTAATTTATACAGACACAAAATGTATCCAGTTTATCCAGTTGTCTATAAGTTTATTTAAAAAGTAGCGAACCTATTTATCCAAAAATAGTTGGCGAGTTTGACACGATAACGTTAATTAAATTTGACAGCCAAATTAGCGGACGATAATTACCGTATTGCATTCAGCAAAATATTGCATAAATTTGACGTGTCCCTAGTGCGAAGAAATTGCTGGTATGGACAACATTCCTTTTAAAACAGTCGCCGTTCTTCATACGAAATTAGTACTTTACAAATATTAAGTTTATCTAGCAATAAGTTAGAATATAAAAATAGTTCCAGGTAGTTCAATATAAAATGCGTTAAATTAATAGTTGCTGTTTCATTAAAACAAATAAGTTACATTTTAGGAGCTTAATAGGCCTACTAACACCTTCTTTTTTATAGAATAGAAACATAACTCTCTCTAAATTAATCGAGAAAATCGAAAATTCAGTCAGTTAAATTTCCTTTAGATACGTGAATATGAGATGATATTTAACTTTAATTTAGTAAAATTTACACTTACTTGGGACGGATCCAGGGGCGTACACCCCCCTACATTTTTAAGAAGGTGTAATTTTAGAGCATTATTTTTTGCTATAGTGCGGGGCGTAATTTTATACTAATATTTTTCAAAAATGAATATTGAAAATCAATGAATAAAATATTATTGAATTCATTTTTAGTAAATTAAAGGAAAAGGAAATATTATAGAAACACATATGTAAAATCATTATGGAGGGTGCCAAGCGTAAATTTATTACAGTAAAATATATTATTTAAATACATATGGAAGCGACTATAAACTATAGTAAAAGACAATATAGAAACATATGTTCATTATAATAAAGGGTCGCGTAAATTATAAGAAATGATAATATAAAATCTCACATTATGGAGGTTGGGGGGATAGGAAAATTTAATATAATTTGTTTTTTGGGAAATCCATTATGATTTTTTTAATGGGGAGTAATTTCCATCTCAACTTTACCTTATTTAAAATCCTGGAACCGCCCTGTTTACTAACAAAATTGATTAAGATAGCAAAATTAATTAAATACAATTGTATACGTTTGTTGAAAAGATATACTAAATTGCAATTATACCTTCCTATTTAGTTATCTAGTTAAGATTGTGTTAACATTTCTTTATTGTAAATTGTGTTTTTATTAATGTATTCTAAATGGAAAGAAAGGTGTTTTAATAGATAACAAAGATGTTCTGTGTTGGCTCAGTTAATATGTGTTGACTCGGTTAATATGTGTTTGCTAGGTTAATATGTGTTGGCTCGGTTACTATGTGTTGGCTCGGTTAATATGTGTTGGCTCGGTTAATATGTGTTGGCTCGGTTAATAAGTGTTGGCTCGGTTAATATGTGTTGGCTCGGTTAATATGTGTTCACTCGTTTAATATCTGTTATGTAATTAATGTGTCTATTTCTGTTTATTTGATAAAATATGTTATCATAAATTATATTTTAATTAATATTTAACTTCTTTTTTAATAAAAATCTAAAATGTTTATATAGAAAAAAAATTGAAAGTGACGAAGAAAAATATAACAACCAGGTCGTTTCTTTCACTTTAAAATCATATAGCCTTTTACATTTGTACAACATATTTGTTCGTGACAATAATAGTTTATTCTTATCCATATATTTCGTTTCATAAGGCTTCGATTTACTAGTAATAAACATACGTTTGTTTATATGTAAGACATGGTACCTTAAACAGGAAAACTCATAGCATCAATCATTTGGTCTAGGTAACCTTTTCGCACACTATTACATAAGGCTAAATATTATTATTAATTGTTGTGAATTTATAGTAAATTGCACAAAGAATACAAAATGGTAAAGAATTAAGGCTTAGGTATACTATATTAAAATGTAAACAAATGTAAACCAACGTCCGGTTTCATAAAGAATAATAGTTTGTTAGAAAATAATCGAATAATTAATAGTTAAATAAAACTATAGCAAGAATTTGTTTGCAATTAAATAGTAGATAGTTATTCCCAAAGTTATTTTAGTCTACCTTAAAAATTATGCGAAAATTAAAAATTTTTAGGTCTACGAATAATGCGAAAACCTTCAAAAAAAGCATATATTTCTCTAATTAATAAGAGGTCGAAATTGTTGTCCTTGTCGTATGGCTGGGTCATTCTCTAACTCAGAATCGCAGTTACTATTAGTTAGAATCGTGTACACGTTCACTATAATTGTCTATCAAATCTACTGACAATGTCCGCGTAAAACCGTTCATGTAAGTAACTTTTCATCAATAATAGTTGAACTCTTCTATTGAAATTATGTTATCAAAACCAATATTTAATTATAAAGAAATATTTATTAGAGAGTATAGGATTTCCAAAATTAAGTAGCAACTTTTCAATTACTGTCGTTCATGAAACCGTCCACAGTGGCCATAAATGACTGAAATCAGATCGCCAGGAATATTTTTAAATAGTGAATACTGAGTAAATAAATACGTCATATAATTAGGTTGTGAAATTCTGCACCTAATGAAATGTAAATTGAAATCCGGGTATTCCACTATCCCACCAATATTACTCTTTAATAAATAAGCAAAATATGGCAATATTGACTTTTTGTTTACTTTGGAATACAATTTCTCAACAACTACACATAATAAACATAATCTTAAATATAAGATATCATCTAATATCTTTAAAGACGATGTAAATGAAAGCACATAACTTATATTATTGTGTATACGTCTAGATTTTCAAAAAATATCGCTAAAAAATATAGCCGCAAATAATCTTTACTATCCTACTTTCTTTGAAATTGCATGTTCGTATAGTACACTAACATTAAAATTATAAAAGTTAAACAAAATCCCAATCTCTTTTTTAATAACAGCCATATCCAGTCACAAATAAATCTAACTAATTTAAATGAGAAGTTAAAGACTACTGATTAAAGGATTGGAGACAACTACACAACTTTTGATCTTTTTAGTATACTAATTAGTATGCTGCTACAAGAACATCATATATTATATATACTTTGTAGTTCAGAGAGAATTATTTTTTTACAATAATGTTTGCACTTAGATGCCCATTTTGTATTATTAAATTTAGGACAAAAAATTGAAAATAGATGGATGGCAATCTATAAATTCATTCTTTTATATCTAACAGCTGTCTCAAAAAGATGGGATCGTCGGTCGGTGACTGGGTATAATATGTAATCAAAATCGACTTTTATCGGCTACAATATATATGGCTTTGACTGACTGGGTGTTTGGAGAGTACAAATTAAACTAAAATGATTACACGCTTCAAAATTACTGTATAACTGAAATAACTCCATAAAACATATCGGTATTATAATTGTTTCAAAATGTCCAAGATCCCAAGATTTCACCAGTAGCACTCACATAACGCATTAGGAGAGTTCAGGTAAAGTTCAGGTACTCGTCCCCCTAATCAGTACAAACACAGTCTTGAGCTTATGGGATACACTGGCTTTCTTCATGGTTACTGTGAACAAGCTAATTATCTTCTGTTTTAGTATAAAATTTTCCATTTTAAGATTTTGTCAATTATTTAATGTTACACAGCAAAACAGATTTCAGGATTGAAAGGCGTCTTAAATCAGTGATGGAATTTAGATATTAATCAGCCATTTAAAACATAAATTTATAATCAATTACTGGAAGACTTTTGGACCACCTACATAAAATTAATCGATAAAATAAAACGAACATCTTTATACGATCAATACGTTACACATAACAGTTTTAAAAACACATTTTTCTATGCGTTTCTCAACTCAAAAAAGATGATACGCTTTTTATACTTTTTTTTTTATTTAAAATATTTTCTTTGTCTAATAATGACTAAATCTGATTAGAATTACTAAAAATTTAAATACTAACACAATTCTTTTATAATTTTCAAAACTTTTATAATGCCAAGGGAAGTTTAAAATGACCAATGTTGAAATTTTTAATCTAAAATTATGCGATTGAAAAGTATCAAAACATACCAGTTATAAATATTATATCATATCAGCAGAATTAATTCTGAAATTGTACATTTCGTAATATGATAATTTTTCAAAAACATATATTATATTGATAAACTGATTGATTAGATAAATTATAAAATTCCTATATTCAATTGATTTAAAGTATTTTCTAACAGTGTCTTAAAAAGATAATGCTATACACTACTATATAAAAAAATAATCAACCATTTATAAATATATTTAACAAGATTCGGTATGTAAAAAAAAGTTTAAATCATTTTAAATTACAATACCTACTGTGCATAAAGTCAACGGTATTGTCAAATATTTATTGAAGATAATACAACTCTATTTGACCATCTTCAACGTGATCAACCATCAAAAAAGATCAAGGGATTCAAATAATATCATTTATATTCACATCATACAATAAATTTAAAAACAGCCATTATCACAAAATGAATACGTCAAATCTTAAATATAAACATGTAATTGAACAGAAGTATACAATATTGCTGGCGTAAGTTCTGTTGATATATGCTTAACTAAAATGTTAAACAATGCAATTGATAGGACCCCTAGTTTAGCACTCCTGGTAGCCTGGTAGGTTATATGACGACTCAAAGAATACCTAGTAAAAAGTGACGTTTTTTGGTGCATTGTCAAATAAATGAAAAATAAAAAAAAACATAGATTCAATACTTTGGTGCATCAGAATTAACGATATAGCTAATTGTTCAAATTAAATATAGAAAGTGAATGTGCATCAACAATAAAATAAACAATAGTATGTAATGTATTAATAATAATTAAACAAATTTATCTATTCATAATATTGTCTTAAATAAATCAACGACAAAAAAATAAATGTCCCAATAAAAGTACCCGATACCCAATGGCAATACACCTGAATAATACGAAAGAGAAATAAATCAAATTAATACATACGAAATAAATATATCTATATATTATACTGGTACAGAATATTGCACATCAGAAGAATTTCTCGGTAAATATATATTCCGGTAAAGGGCCATAGTATAGAGGAAACACAGCATAATTTTAGGCAGTTAAAAGAATAAAATATATTATGTGTGTGCTAACCAATATAGTATCACAAAGCAATTAATTAAAATCAAAATTACACACTGCACTTTGGTTCAGTTAACGCAATAATTGGCTATAAACCTAACACACTACTCATCACCTGAGACAGTAGCAAGGCATTTGGCAGATAAAAAAATTCACCACACCAAATGAGCGACTATATTAATGACAACCGACTTGCATGGATTGTTTTAAGGAAACTAAGTATGTAAATTGATAAATATCTGAGAAATATTTCTACGCGGGTGAAAATTGAATTTTCAGAACAAAGTCGAAACGATTGATTGTAAAATCAACGTGATACTGAATTTTGCTAGTATTGTAACAGCCATTCTTGAAATTCATATTTTAAGTAGCTAAGAACATAAACCCATTGTATTAAGGCTTTGAAATGTATTACGAAAACGACAGACTGCTCAAAATGTTGAATGTTGGGTAGTAGCGCAAGCAAGCAAGACCCTTTTCTGTCAAAAGTCGAAAAATAAACGATATAGCAACAACTGGTTTAAATAACCAGTTAAAATAAAATGACTTACATTTTTAATGTTAAATGCCTGACATACAACATCATCAATTCCGGTCAAGTTATGCTAAACTTTGAATTGTCAAATCTTTACACTAACAAATATGTTTACTTAGAACAATTAAATATTTGATGATAACTATTCATTTAAAAGCTCTACACAAGTCATTTCTTACGCCATACAGCGTCATCAATAACAGCCCTCGGCTTGACTCACAGAGTTAAAATAATCTTAAAATAAACGACAATAAAGACATGCCAACATATTATAATAGTAAAATCGTGATTGGTAATAACAATAATATCTAACCAGACACAGTGAAGAAAGTGCAGCTGAACACAATACTTTGGCCTTTTTGGTACCCTAAAGAAGCATCCAAATCGTGTGTACACGGGTGGGTGGTGGTGAGTCTTTGGTCGGGTGACTCTAACCTGCTCACAGCACAGCAGAAGAATATGTCTGCCGACAAATATTACTAAACTACAACGGGAGATGATTGCTGGACACCAGCCCTGTCCTTCCCCTTCCCCCCGCCCCGCCCACGCCTCTCCTAGGAATCATCGTTACTGTCTTCATCCTCGTCGTCGATACTTCGGCGGGGGTTCCGTGTTGGGATTTGACTCCTGTATTGACGTCGTAGACGTTGGATCTTCTTACGGGATAGGGGTCCGGGAAGTTTAAACATTTTCTGTTGGGAGAGGGAGGAGAAGAAATTAGTCGCGGCCAGACGTCTGGTAATTTGAAGTGGAACAGTAATGGTGTTATGCATATTACGAGTGAGTGAATTAGAGTGAGAGTGAGAGAGAGAGACTAATTTGGCTAGATAGACTAGACTGTCTGCATCAACAATCGACCACTTTATATGGAGTATCTAAAAACAGCTTTTCGAGTAAAGTAATGAAAACAAATTTAAGATAGAATAACAGTAAGTTGGGCAAACAGAACTGATTTGAAATTAAGGAAGTTACATAAGCAAACACTATAAAACATAAATATCGTTATTAGTTTAAATATTACAATTCAAATTATTAAATAATAACATTATCTATATTAAATATTAATAATAATTATGTATTTGAAAAGCGTTGAAATAATGTATACTCAATGTCAACGGTGCCATACAAAATTTAACATAGAAAAAAAAGTCAGGAGAATGTAAATTAGGTTAAGTAGGAAGGGTAAATATGTATGTATTAAGATTAGTATTAAATATATTAAAGTCCGATAACAATCTCAGGGAAGATGGTAACCCGTTCCATTCCGTGGGAGCTGCAAAGGAGAGGAACATTCTCGTCATTTTAATAAGTATTTATCTTCATCAAGCAGAGACTGTTCATGTTTTAAACCGAATTGTTTATTATCTGTCTGTTGAAATCTCAGACACCAGAGTCAGTTGAAATTGGGAACAAATGGTTTCATTTTGTAGAGGAAAACACGTTATCTTGAAAATTGGCAATGAACTTCATAAATCGCATTTCATCCCAGGACCGAAAAGTTCTATGCTTAAAACAATTCAGTTCTAGATCAGAAATTAAACACAACAAACTATTGATCATAATTTTGCATGCTTACATAAACTAAAAAAAATTTACACTGAAAACTCGAATGTGGGTATAATGAAATGTTAGGAAAATGCAAACATTGATGAAACAGAAGATTTTCAGTGAGCACACATTATGGGGGGGGGCAAAATATTTTATGAAAATAATAATAGTTTTAGAAACAGAATAGCCAACTGAGGCAGAAAGAAAAGCAGTAGATAATCGTTATATTCAAAAAGTTTACACTATCTCTACGGGAGAGGCAGTAATAACTAAACGGGACGTGTAAAAAACTCATTTTATATTTTAAACATTCATAATATCTATTTCATATAATGATTTTTTTAATGTATTACTCTATAAAAGTACTTGATAGTAACCTCACCTAATTATACTCGTATTAGTTGATTTTCGAGTATAGTAAAGATAGAAATTGAAATGCAAATAACAAGAAAATCAAATTCCATTATATTCCACTACATTTGTCTTTTCTGGGATTAACAAACTGTCATATATACATGTCAAACTTGTTTTAATACCAATTTCATTTATGACAAATTGTATTATTTAAATATTTCAGAAAAAAATTAATAAATAGTTCTTTTAAACCAATTATTTCTTATACATCAGAAAATATGATATCCAATATTGCCTTATGGATAAACAACATGCATTGTACACAGCAGACTAGTCTACAGCCAGTTCACCACCATCATGTTATTTTGTGCACTTTGCTTAATCAATTTGTCACAACTCGATCTGGTAGAGTTAGTAAATGTGCACGGTCTGTATGTTGTTCACCTCATTTTCTTTTAAATAATTGTAATTATTCTATTTTAGCTGCAGCTTACATGGTTTTTTTATAACATAATTAATTAGGCGCTAAACTATGAAAATAGTTATGGTTGTGCGCACATAAACCGGTAAACTGCCGCTGAGGCTCCAAAGTCCCGCATCATTGTTTACTCATCTTTTCTTCCTTTTTATTATAAATATCATTTGTTACACGTGTTTTCTTTATGATCCGGCCTGTCTCCAATTATTATTCTGCTTTTTTGGATTTGACAGACTGTCTTTTAAATCCACAGGTTTGACTCCAGACCTGTTTTATATAGAATACAAGTTGATGAAAACTGTTCCTTTTGTTTGACCTTTCTGGAGTTTAGTCATGAATGTTTGTTTTTCCATTAAACCATCCTGATATTATCATGAAATTTGGTTTCTTATTTGACAGTCGCTTTTGATAATTTCTGGATCTTCTTTTTTATTTCTATATTATATTTGGTTTGTGGCGGGGTTGAGGAATTGAATAAAATATGATCATTTACTATTTGATATTCACTCTATATATAGCGTTCAGACCTCCTAGAGCCAAAAATAATTACAATAGGCGATCTAAAAGCAACTAAACTATAAACTTTTTCAAGGTGTCCTATTTTGCTAATAAAATAATTAACTAACATAATAATAATCAATATTGGGATCAAAATATATAAATATATTATAACTATATAAATAATTATCGCAAATTGTAATGAATAATCACAAGAGTAACGAATGAATATCAATCAATTGACTAGTTCTTTCAATTTAGAGTCTATCTCTTTGGAAATAACAGAAATTGAAACTTCTTTACCTTTCTCCGTACACCTCTCAGCATTGGTGGACTTAATAATATTTATGTCAGTAGTAGAATAAGAACTTCCACGTCATGCTGTTTTAAAAAACGTCTTCTAAGAAAGCTTCGGTTAAAATAGATATAAACGATAGACAAGACATTCCCAGCCCCTCAGTCCAACCCACTAGGCAGAAGTCGTGGCAGAAGAGGGCCGACCGATCGTGCACAATCTCCCTGAAGGTGGTCACCACATCGGGAAAGGTGTGGCAGGTCAGCAGCCGACTCTCGTGCATCTTGATCAGGGTGAGCGCCGCCCGAAACAGGATCTTGTCGCCCTCGTAGAACAGGGAGTCCATCAACCGGAGCACGGTCTTGTTGGAGAGGAGGAGGAAAAGGAGGAAGGGGGGGGGGGAAGGGGTGGATGGAGACCAGTATAGGATTGGAGAGCTTTGTCAGCAGGTTGACGGAAACTGTAAATGACTATTTGTCGGCTGAAATTTATTATTATTTTTTGTTGATTTCTTGTTAAAGTTTAATGTTCAAATAAATGTAAATTATCGTAAAATTAAGTTAGGGGTGAACTTCGTCTGTACGTAACTGAATTGTAGAAGTTACGCCTTGATCACATTTTGTTTGTTTAGTATTTCTTTAGTTACCAATTTTATTTTTCAATACATTTTTTTAATGAAAACTACATTACATTTAAATTCACAGTCAACTGGTACATATAATGCTCTCTTTAATATTATATATATATATGTGCCAAAAAAAAGCCATCAAACAGTCCTTTAAACATGATATATTTCACAACTGTACTCAGTGGCGCAACCAGGGGGGTAGGGGTCTCCGGGGGTCCGGACCCCCCCTGAGAAAGAAAACTTACACCCCTAAGAATGACATTTTTATAATTATGTTGTAAAAAAATTCTACGTCGTATTCCCCTACAAGTAAACAATATAGTGGACCGCCACCTCCACAAATTCCTGGTTGCGCCACTGGTATTTAGGTATCTAAAGGTGAAAGACCAGTTCTACTAAACTCACGCTTGCGAAAGAGAATTAAAAAATAAACGGCCACCATCATGGTGCACTTAAAATCGTACCTAATTATTTCTATGTTAAATAGTATTGTAATATAAGGTCTCTCGTCATGTTCAGATATCAATATCGCAGAAGTAGAAAACGATCTGCACAAACAACTACTCATTAAGTTAAGTATATGAAACGATATTATAAACTTTTTATTATTTGTTTTATTGGTGTAAAGTCAGTCTAGCTATAGTTTAGTTACCTCAAACGGCAGAACATCAGCGAAGATGCAGATGAACCATTTGGTGCAGAGAAGCTCACAGCTGGTTCCGACCTGCTGAAGAATTTCAGAAACCGGGGGGTTCTTCTCTCTGAAATAGAAATAAACACGGTTATATATTAATACACTATATTTAGAAGTCATGGAAAATCAAATCAAGTAATTATTGTTTTAATTGTAGATGTATGAAACTCTAGAATTAAATAAACATTTTCGTCAGCTATTTTATAACACAATATATAAACCTATTACATCTTATGAAAAAGTAAATAACATCGACAACATTAAGTTAACAAAACCCACACGCATTATTGATTTTATCAAATTCAGAAATCTAAATATTGACGTATTAGGATACCATAATATTAAAATTAAGTCTGAATCGATTCAGGGAACAATTCAATGGTTTAGAAATCAGTATCTAGTGAGTTCGCCGTTTTTAACGATAATTATTGATTAGGACATTAGAGATGGTGGTTGGTGATATTGATAATGATTATGGTGATGATAATTCCATCGGCGAGAAGGATATATCATAAAGGTATTGTTTCATTGGGAAACGTTAAAGTGAGCCGTGGGGTCCGATAATGCTGTCTTATAAAATAATATTTATTATTAAAATAAACAATACACTATTAGGGCATGTAATATGCGTATTATATGTAATATATATATATATAACTAGCAAAAGTGTCAACATATTATATAATAATAAGCATAATATCATTGTTAATACAACTGGATTATCTCCAACACAAAGATGTTTCTGTATTTTTAAAAACTACACGTTCATTGTTTGCGAGGCATGCGTAATACTCATTTTCTATATATTACAGTTCTTTAGTCTGCTTATATAAGTAGACGTACACTCTTTTATGCTCATTGAAAGTGTAAGTGTCTACTTCATCCTGTATTCCTTTCACCATATTGTCCCCTAACAAAACCATACGCACCTAATCACACAATAAATAACCGTTAAATACAGCTGAAAGATCCATTATTTCATTATTACCTCAAATACTATGTGGGATGCAACTAAGTACAAAATCCAGGGAACAAAGGTAACAGTCATTAAAGTAATTTAGCTTTGCGGTGCATAATTTGCATAATTAATCGACAATGTCGAATACAAAATGGTTTAATCGACGCAGTGAAAATGTACATTAAGACATCAAACCAACGTATAATTAATGCAATACGCATAATCGGTTTGTCATCCTGCTGTATATAATCTATCTATCCCCGCAAGTAAACAAATCTTGAAACAAGTCTGTTACACAATATATAATGGATATTCTAACTGTTAATGTTGTGCGTACCCTTGATCCTTGATGGTGTCATGTGGTTTACTCAGTGAGCCATTTCTATACGTCGGAGTTGGTGTAGCTGTATTATTTATCATTATTACAAACATTATCACTTATTTAGCACGGAAATGAGTCAGTTTTAAACTAAGAGGGCTCTTTATTCTTATCTGTGGTATATTTTGAAATAAGTAAATATTTCCTTCATTCTTTCATTATCTTTATTGAACCGCGTCATCATTTATATCCACGGTAAAGGTATCCATATATTTCAAGTAAAACAAAAAGTATAAATTACGATAAATTACAAGGCAACCAATTAATATTATTGTAACTACCAAAAAATTATTCATCTAAGGTATTAAACATGAAAATTTAAAAAAATTTATTATATCATTTATATTATGTTTTGACCATTGTAAAATACGTATACTTGGGACAACAATAGGGAGTCTCTTTTGCATATCCAATTTACTCGAATGCTCCCAAAAAAAGTTAACTCTTTGAAAGTGATAAACAACAAAACCTGGCAATAGGACGGGACCAACCAACTAACTTGATAAGCGTCTCAAGAACACTACAGTCGACCCGAACATCGACCATGTCCCTGCTGTAGTATCCGGGCAGAATCTCCGTGACCAGAGTGTCCAGCAGCCAAAAGCTGCGCTCCTCGTCTTCCGCGATCAACAGGAGCACCGCTCCAACATAGTTGAGACCCTGCAGAGGGGTGCGCGGATTGAGGAGAGCACCGATTACATAGGGAGAGCGTGGGAGGAGGGGGGGGGGAACATGACTGGCACTCAGCCCTCAGAGTGGGTTTTGCTTTATCGGATTAAGGGTAGTAGCTACCTGCCGAAGTTACAGGCTTTTTAAGATTTCATTCTGTTTGAGTATTCTCTGGCAATCCGAAGACTGGATAATGCAAGCATCAATACATTCTAAACTAACTTTTTTTTTAAGTTACACTGTTGGGTTACGAGCCTTAACTAAACTATCGTATCCTTTTTACGTTTGTTGGCATATTAATGTTAATATTTGTAATTTAGATCTGTGCCTTTAAACCGTACATATAATGTTGAACTTTTTACATAATCATAATTATAGTTTGCATTTTTGTCTACAAAAAAATTGTGTAATATACTGTAACACCTGCTCACAGTGGAATAGCTTTATAATTTTAAACGACAGTAATAGTGCATTATATTTTGCGTCACTTTTTCCTAGTTTTCAGTTAAATTTCGTAAAAAAATTGTCAGAGTATCATTAGAGTACAGAGCTAATTTAATCAATTTTAAACTGTGTAATATAAACACTTCACTAGATACTATTTAAGTTTTCGGTCACATGTGGCCGATTAAATAGCTTGCTTGGTGACCGATTGACTAGAGAAATATATCATAAAATAAAAAACTTTTTTTAATTTGTTTGCTTTTTAAAATTACTTCCCCGAGTTGTCCTATTAGAAAATAAATGCTTTTGTGTGGCCTTCGACAGACATTAAAATTATTTTATTATTATATAAAATGTATTAATTAAGTATTATCATAATTATAAAATATTTATATATAATTATCATTAACAAAAAATAATATTTTATTAGACTATGTTCAATTTTTTTATATATAACTTCAATTTTAAATTGCAAATATCGTGAACATTGACTCCTCTGTTAGTAAAATTTGATTTTGTAAAACAAAAAATATATGTAGACTACAGCAATACTTAAGTTACCAAGTTTAACACAGCCATACTACAATATAAGTGTAGTGTAGTGTTACGTAAATATGTGAAACTTTAAAATATTATCAAAATATTAAATTTAAAAAATATTGAAAGCAATATAATCAAATTACAATCGTAAAACCACTCGCGCTTTTCACTCCTCTTGATTTTAATATATCTAATTCATTTTGTGTCATGACAACAGATACATATATAAATAATAACTAAATATACGTTGGTAAGTTTTTTTTCTCTAAATTTGCATTGAATCTGCCTAATATATCTCGCCCAACCCTATGCTACATAATAATATACTGTTTCAGTGAATATCCGTCAATTTCGTAATAATATTTATAAATAACAGCGTTTTAAGGTTGTTCTGCCTTTTAGTTTCATTTAAAACTGTTTCTATTCAAGTTGTTATCAGATTAAGCAGAAATTAAAATCAATAAAACTGGTGAAAACATTTGTAAACTAATATATTCTTGATCATCGGACTGACATCCACAAAATTAATCTCTGGATCAATCGATATCAGAATAAACCATCTGACTGTTCTTTGCAAACAAAGATAACGAAAGTATAATTTTGTATCCCATATAGAAATATAGAATTCATTATTATAGGATAAAATTAACTAACGCGTTTGGAATTTACGAAATAATTAACGTAAATAAAAAGATTGCAATAAAACACAGAATTTCACCATGAAATATCGATATGCTATTATAGTAATTCATGCCATATAATAAGTAATACATATACATACTAAATTGTGGGACTAAATTGGTAAAATGTCATTACAAAAAACGCACGATAAACAAGGCACGCGCTACCGTTTTCACTTTTCACCGATAGGAAGAACTGACTGATGTATTTTTGTGATTGACACTGATTTCTCAGTCCCCAGTAATAATGATAACAAGAATGCAATTGACAAAAACAGTGCAAAGTACGACTAGACTCCTATAATATTATAATGGCATTTCAATGATTGAAGTTCTCGACCTAACACGTCTATATAAATGGTGAACTTCCCCGCATAAAACTAATGTTTCCTGTAATATTTAATCTCAATCGCATGCTTCATTCAAATGTCTCGACATTTCTAGATGCAATAAGCACTTGTTCAGAGAGCGAGAGAGAGAGAGGAAACACTTATCGATTAGTGAAATTGATTCATATATATTTTCCCTGGAGGTAATGTTGACAATGAAACAATTGAGACCTTGGAATCTCTTTAAAATTAAAGAAAGGCGAGAACAACAGACACTCAGCAAGGCAATGTGAATGCGACATGTGGAGTACGAACAAAATAGTACGAATCAATAGTATACATTATAACATGTAATCGATTAATACAAAAGATTACATGTACACTATGATAGGAAATTAATATTGTATACCCAATAGGGTTTTGCAACAGCATTTTTATTACTGTCCCTTGTGTTGCCTATACATAGCGTACACGCAAATAAGGCATGATAATATTAACATGTTTACAATAGAATGCAGCAGATAAAGAAAATGATACATACATGTTCCTATATATCGATAATATAATTTATATTTAGTATAATATTTAACAGTTAGATTAACCCTATGAAATGTATGATACCGTATAATTAATAATATTCCGATGTATTTTATCATAATAACCGGTTTTCTTTATCGGTTAAGCTCTTGTTAACACTCCACATACCGTAAAAGCACATGTTCCATTAAAGTGGAGACAATTATTTTATTTAGTTTCCATTCATAAAAAGTTGGCCATCAAACATATAATAACGCATTTCATAAATGTAATCTTTTATTCCATAATATTTTTTTATTCATTTTTTCAAAAATCTCTCGCTAAAAATAAAAGAAGAAAAACATTCATTTGGTTGGAAAGAAGTCATAAAGAAACTCTGTTTGTGCTTAATTTAAAGATATTTAATATTGAGAGCAAATTATATCCAGAGGGATATTTTTTTAATAAAAAAATGATAAATTGAAAAAGTGACATAATATTCAACCAACGTTTTAAAATGAATAGATATCCTTAAAACACTTACTATATATAGAACAGAATTACAAAATATAAACATAAATGAAACAAATCAAATAAGGTAGAGTGGAACTGGAATAAGCGACAATAAAATTGATTGGAACCATCAATCAGGCAAAATCAGCTCACCAGATAGAAAGAAAAGAAATAAATCAGAAAT
>JAUZND010092228.1:0-14705 GCA_034780555.1 Coelogynopora nodosa | reverse complement strand
GGTGGTTTGGAGGCCATTCAAAAAATGAAAACCATAATAAGTATCCTTTATTATTATCTATGGCACTAAATATATCTCGAACAGTAAATACTCAATTTTGTCATAGTAAAAAAACTTTTATTAATTTTGTTAATTACACCATTATGTATATATTGGATGTGACAAACTGGCTTAGGTTAATGTGACAAACTGGCTGAGGTAGCGGACCATCCCTGTAGTTATTAATTTAAAAAGAATTAGAACAACCAGGGATATTTTAATACATTTATTGTTAGTTTAAAATTCGATAGCTGAATTTGGATATACAAGTAGATGTTGACTACTCTCCAGGAGTTCGTTTCTCGAAGCTTTCCTAAGTATTATCTTAGTTCCGCTACGCGAATTATTTTGAAATTGCGAGTACGTCGTACCTTATCTTATTTCAAATATAAGAGAAAGTAAGGACGAATCATAGTACATAATTTTATGACTTAATTACGTCCAAAACCAAATGTAGGAATACCCCATCCGTGGTTTTCCATATATATGATATTTTTTGTCAATTCAACTACTACTTGACTTGGTTTATTTTGCATCTGATTCCAGAAAACAAGATCTCAACCTGTTTGTTGGTATATTTTTGAGTATTCTTTTAAATTTGGTTATTTTAATGAATAAATTTATTATTTAGGTTCCACGTATGAAGTGTTAAGTTCCCTCATATGTATTGCTCTTCTAATAATTGTACAAACTTTTTTTGTTTTAAAAACTTTGTTATATTCACTATAAAATACATTTAAATAAAATAGTTTGCTATTATTCTCTATATTAACCTAATTTTTAAATAGTAACCCTTTTGTAACGTAGATTTTACAATCTTCCGGCCTATTATAGGTCGGTCACTACAGGACACTTCTTGTAAGGATCCAGCGTGGTTATACGCAAATGTTAAATGTTTTCTCAATTCTTCATGATAGATAAAATAATGTTTATAGCATTAGTAGGTAGAAAACAATTGGCTTGACATATGAAATGCAACTTTCCGAAGATATTTATTGAGAATGGAGATTTGGGCAAAGAGTACAGCATACACATCATAATAAAGGGACATACATAGTAAATACAGACATCAGAGTACACTGATAATAAGATAGAGAAGTCAATAGATAGCAAATAAGTTGGTACAATTATAACACTCCTTTAGACACCACCTACGGTAGTGTTGACGAGTTAGTATTCAGCTCAAATGCAGACATGGCTGGGATACCAGCGGTACAATAGTCATGCTAGACTGGTCTTTTCTGAAGTCAAATCTTAACCTTATGTTCAGTCATAGCTGACAAGACGTTCGCAGTCACAAAATTGTACGCTAGGGTTGAATCGATAGTTTACTATAATAATTATGTCAATAAATCAAAAATTATACATTTGAACAGAATCTATAACTTACATAATCCATAATGTCAGCTATATCGACGACTCGATTACAACAAACAGATTCCCTGGTCCCGGCAACATCCTTGTTTATAACACAAAATCAGGGTATTTCACGGTCCCAAATAAACATATTGCAGTACTTACAAGGTACCATTCTTTTGGTGTTGAAATAGAGTTGAAATAGGCAGACGAGTGATTTTACTTTTCTGGAAATCGGTTAGTTAAATAATTCGGTAATTTATCCTTATATTAAATATAACTTTACTTAGCATTAGTCGAGATAAACAGGCATAACGACGAAACTGGACCTGGCCTTACAATATCGTTACAGCGTGATCATAAAGTAAAATAACTTATCAATCGATATTGTACAATTATCGGAATGGATATCAATTCCAGAACACGCGCACTATGTAATGGAGGTAGTGTTCCACACGATAAAGTGATAGCAGGATAAATTGTACAGAAATAATAGTATTGTAATTATAAAAGTTAATAAAACATAAAATAATAGTCGTATAATAGTCCTATAACAACCTATCACACTACACAATACAGAATATTAAACGACGCATGTACAATACGATCGATAAATTCCTTACAATAGTATGCTAATGACAAAAGCAACAATTTCAAAATAATAATAATATTTTATAAAATGTAGAAATGCGACACAATCTAAACATAAAGACCACTACATTTCATGTAACAATCAATAAAAGGGCACTATTCACAGCAGCACAGATGGGGGATGCGAGTGCCCTAGATGGCCTCATTGGCGCCCCCCTTCCACCCGCCATACTCCCCGGGGAAGAACGTGTTGGCAATCCGGGCCGCCTCTCTCAACCCACTCAACAGAGCACCGTGTACCGTGGCCGGGTAGCGCCGGTTCGTGTGCTCTCCGGCAAAGAAGAGACGAGCCTGCTGCTGACCACCGCTGGAGGCAGGCGGCCCCCCCTCCTCCCCTGACGGTGGTGGAGCGGCGGCGGGGGGACTGATGGGGGTAGCCAGAGTGTCGTAGTCAGCCCCGGTGGCCCCCACCGCCACGTAGGAGTAGGAGCCCCTAGAGTCGGGGTCAGACTGCCACCGCGTCACGAAGGAGCCCAGCGGCTGGGGGAGGGAACATAGAGGTGCACGGGGTCGGTGAAGTCAGTGTTTTGGGTCAGATTCAACTAAAACATGCAAAGTTTATTCTAAAAGAATCGAATCCAACTAACTTCATGATCGACTATTCGTTGACTGTGAATATTTTATCAAAATTTTTCAATTTCACAGTCGGACTCTTCTCTAAATTACTGTTTTACACTCCTAAGCTGACAACATGATCCAACAAATTGTTCCAGAATTTAACCCTATTTATTATTATATTGTTAATTAGTTACACGCTGTGTAAGTCAAATTCAATATGTAGTCATCCTGTCATATTAATACATAAATCGAAACACTTAACAAATGTTCTATCGCTGAAACTTAGTAATAATCCTCCCAATTTGGTGGCATTTCAGTACGCATATAGAAATTATTGATTACTGATTAATGATCACATTGCATGCCTGCCCGCAATTTTGAATTGTATATCGATTTCCCCAACCAACACAATATGCTAGTGCGGAATTGAATCACATACACTTATATTGATTCGATAATCGCTGCGGTAGTTTGTCTGTAATTTGAGTTTTGAAAAACATTTGCAATAGCAGTAGAATGGTAATAGACACTTCTGACTACAACAAGCCCCATACATATTATTTTGTTAATACACCTTTAGCTTGAAATTAAAAAATAAATTTTTACATAATGATAATAATTATGAATGAATAAGATATTTCGATGATGATGTAAATATATGGTAAAGTCCTCAAAAGTAAAACAATATTGATTATATTTAAGATAACACGAAGGACGAATCTCCCGGAGATTGAAATAGTTCCTGTGCATGAGTGAGATGAACTTTTGAAATTGACATAAATGTGTACTTTGTGGCTGAACTATATCTAAAGTTTATCGTTATAATAGCCGTTTTTATGAATGTTCCACAATGTGAAAATGTATAAAATTACATGAAATTAATATTAGTAAGAAATAATTGATTATCAAAATGACTCTAGGCCTGTAGAAGCACAAACTAGTAGTGAGGGGAGACGAGTCAAACTGACCCACAGGTGTTCGAACGATTATAACTTACAATTAAAAATGTATCTCTTACTGATAAAATGATTAAAAATAGGCTGAAAATTCACTTCACATCAGGTAGATTTAAAGCCCTGTAATTAGGACACATACATACATTCTATGCCGCATCACAAAATCCAATATATATCTTTACAATCGTCGTGAAAGATGACGAGGATATTATCCACAATATACCAAATTTATGGAGATTATTATTATTTAAACTAAATATGCTGGTATAGGGCGGTTTAACCGGTGATCCTTCGTATTAAATATGTTTTGAACAAAAGACGGTAGTAAACATGCTATTGAAACTAAATAAAACCACCGCTTTAACTCAGGATGAATTAAATGTTCATGTTTCATTTATATAAATAATTCACTTAATTAAAAATAATCGACTGCTGTATCAGTGAGCGTATTACTGGAAACAGAAATTGATTACAACATAAATTACAAATAAGTAATCATATTTTGAATATAATAATTAGATTATAATACCGCTTTTCTTGTAACCCTTTAGATAAGCGAGAATTATCGATTGGTGTATTAATATGAAGGTAAAAGATTACATAATATATCATAATATTCAATCTATATTCAAAAGAGTATTATTTACTTGTAAATTATATTGTTATCAATTACTGTTTCCAAAAATACACTCATACAGGCCATTCTTTCTAATTGTGTGAATTGAATTATCATCCCGTGTTAAAGCGGTGGTCTATTTCAGATCCAATTAACACAATTCCTAAACCCTGGCTGCCCTAGGCTCACCTGGGGCACATTGTTGCTGAAGATCTTCCTGAGCTCGACCATCGCCTTGGCCACGATGTCCTCCTTGGAGTAGCTCTGTCGCTCGTACTCGACCGCGGCTCGCCCCGCGATCAGAGCGATCAATACCGGCCGCTCGTAGAGGGACCAGAAGAGGAAGAACTCGCCCCGGTCGGACGTTGACGCGTTCAGGTGGCCGAACAGTGAGATCTGACGGTCCCAGAAGAACCGGTCGAAGCAGAGCACCACCTGCGTCGCGGGTGGAGCGAGAGCATACTTCCAAATTCCGGTAGTTTTAAGGACATTGCAACAAAAAAATTACCATACCATGTGCACCTTTACAGTCTTACATGCGTGGACATTCCTCCAACAGATGTCTTCCAGTTTAGCAAGACAAGATACCATCTCAGGTGTCATCAACTCCTACTTCGTCCTAAATCAGTGTTCCGAAAATTTTGAAGAGTCGAAGGCCACATAAAAGCCCGTCACAATATTTATTTAGTCCTAAACATCTAGTTTGCAGAACACTGTCTAAAATAAATGTATTTTCTGTTAGGGTAGTTCCTATTTTGGAACTCCTTATCTCATAACATTGAGAATACAAGCGAGTCCAGTGCATTTAAACGTTAAGTTATACATTATAATTATCTATTTAAGAAGTTGCCTATAGTACCTGTACTGCACTCTTGATAAATATCATATTTTGTATTATTTAGCAACTCTACGTTGATGTATATCATTAATAATGCATTCTTATATACCTAACAGGTTGTTAACAATAGTATAGGTTTGGCAGAATAAGGCTCCATAAAAGTACTGTGTTTATTGTAATCGTACATATTATAATATGCTGTTTGATTTATATCAAATTATAGATTTATTACTTAATTACAAGAAAATATTTCCATCTATTCATTAATATTTCATCGATTGCTTGATTAAATAAAACAAAAACACAGAGTAGCCAGCTTATGAGATACTGCGTCTGTGGCTCTGGCTTTGTGTTGATATCATTTTGGAGCCGTCAGTTTTTAGGAAAATTATTAACATTTATAACAAGCATTTTATTGAGTGTTTATAAATAGCACACGCAAGAAGCGAAGAAAAATCATTACGACCAATTTTATATAATTTAGCCCCCAATACCCTCTCTCTCTCTCTTCGTGATGCTTCCGCAAAAATGTGTCTAAGAAAAGTGATTGCGGTATCGAATTTGAGCGCTTCAAAGCACTGCACTATAATCCTTTGCAGATCGATATAGTCTTCTTTAGTGTGGATAGTCTTCGATAAAGGAAAACATGTATATTTAATCGCTCTATTTACTGTCAATATTCTGAGCTAACGAAATTATGTATTACAATCATTTAAGAGAAATTGATGTAGTCTTTTTAGCGAGTTTAAAATGAATTTAAATGTAATTTAAATGTAATCTTGAATTAATCTTTAAGTTTTAGTCTCCTTGTAAATGCATTCAAATGATATATAAAGCAATAAAACAGTATGGATAAAAACAGTGTGGCTCAAACGAATTAATGATTCGAAATAGAAGGTCATGTATAGATAATACAAGGTCATGTATTGTATAAATATGGAATAGATGTTCTCATGAGAACAACTAAGATGTTACTTTAATGTTAAAAATATGAGAGATTGCATGAAAACGAGAAACGATACGAGTAAGTTGACGGGTATCTGCATAACATGAAGTTATCTTTTCTTAATACTTATAATATGCGCCGTATTCTGGAATGTCCACATACTTATATAATATGTACATCAACAGGGACTAACCATTCAATACTATGATGCTATGGAAACATTAAATATGCCAAGGTAACATAATGCAATGATAGATAATGTCATATACATTACCGATGTACCTAAACAAGTTTCATTGATAGAGAAAATACACCACACCAAGTACTCTAAGCAAGGGAGGGTCAGAAAATACAGAGAACGAGATCCTGACATTCCTTTGTGACTGTAACGCCAGCTGTGTAACCCACGACAACGGGAAAAGATATAAAGAAAACAGACTTGGGGGGGGGGGTATCAAATCGATAATATTTTGTCAAGAATTGTAAGGATGTAGTGACATTAGTGGGAACCATACTGCAGTTGGGGGAGCAGATTGAATGACTCTGTACGTCGCTGCAAATCCTGCTTGACATTTGGATTCATGGAGGGAAATAAGCTGGCTTGCTGACAACTTGCGCTTATAGTGTCGGCTAGCCTGTCTCGTCTGACTTACAATATAATTATTGATTCATTCATTCATAAGAATTAAGAGAAGAGAAGAAGACCCATGTGAACTCACAGGATAACTTTCTATGATATTTATGCGCGTATATTAGTACAAGATAGGAGAAAATATTATGAGGGGGGAGGGTCGTTTATACTGTCCTAAATACAGGACGAATATTTGAGAAGAAGAGGAAAAGAAGCGGAATCAGTTAGGAATAGGACGATAAGAAGGCGGGTGATGTAAAACGTAGAAAACTTTGTGTCAAAGCCACAATAACAAGATAAGCAAGAACCGGAAACTTAAACTAGAATCATCAATTTAACACCGTTAACTCAAATGTTCGACACCTGCCTAATTGTTAGTGCAATTTTGTAGGATATATTCCTGGAGAACATGATGAGCTTAATATAGCTTCTTTTTAGACATTTTGTCTCTATCAAAACATAATCAAGCTTTTAGCTTCAAACTTTTATTCACGAATTAAAATCCTTGCTTACCTTTGTCGCTCACTAAATGGACAGCTAATATCTAGCGTCAAATAAATAGAGAACACATTATATAATTTACAATCGCCTTGAAACACTGTATCCCTAATCTGGTGAATCAATTTGACCCCCCTCCCTCCCCCTCTTCTTCCTCCAGATAAATATACTTCAAAACGCGCCTGGTACTGGTAAGGTTTACATAGCGACTCCGAAATCACAACAAAAAATGATATCAACATCAAATTGATTTTACGTGGAATCAACGACTAATATTCATCAATTAAAGTGAAACAAAGTGGACGAGTTGAAATCACACCGGATCAAAATTGATTCTGATATCGATTACAAATGAAATCTTCGAATTGAAAAGACGCTTCGTTTACCGTCAGAACCAGGGGCGGATGAAAATGATGAAATTCGTCTATTACAAGGTAACATACTTGAGAGGACCTCTGTTTTGCGATATAGATATCGATTTCACTGTAGTATAGCTGTGGATGGTCAATTCATGACCCCTAATAGACTTTAAATAGATTAGGTAATGATCACATTCTATTCCATTCCTCAACAACAACACCACAAAACAAATAGAAATTATCAAAGCGATTGTCAAATAAGAAACAACATTTCATAATAATAATATCAGGATGGTTTAAAGGAAAAATAAACATCCATGACTAAACTCCAGAAAGGTCAAACAAAAGGAATGAGTTATCATCAAACCACAAATATTATTTATAAAACATGTTTGCAATCCAAAGATAGCTTGTACTCTGTGTAAAACAGGACTGGAGTGGTAAGATGGCAAGTTACAAGACAGTCTGTCAAATCCAAAAAGCAAAACAATAATTGGGACAGGCTGGATTGGATTACTAAAGAAGAAAATTTATAATAAAAAAGCAAATAAGGTGGCCATTGGAACATAATATTTTTATGCAACATATCGTACAATCATCATGTGTAATCTTTCTAGTCTTCCATCACACGGCGCAGGTTACCCACACTCGGTAGTGTATGACTCAGACCCCAGTAACCAGTTATGAATCCTACCCATAGCCAGCCGGCCCTCTATGTCTCTTGCTCCCACCCTCCCCTCTCAGTTCTTTGTGTCTTTAACAGAGCTCAACAGAGTGGCTCTTTCACCAGTGTCAGACAGATGTTATTGATTTTTTGGTCGACATCCGGGTTTACCGCTTATAGCATCACATAAGAATCAAATAATGAAGCCAAAATATGATCTACCAGTATGACTGCTGTGTTTCCCTCATATAAGCAGTTAACTTGTTCAATAGTCGTAAGTCACAGCTTATTCTAGTACATGTTTGTTCAATTATAAAGTCCAATTGTTACGCAGACATTCAAACTTTCATATTCAGCGAAATATTGGTATTTTAACAAATTATACTTTATTCGTATTTATAATTTGAATTGATGGTAACTAATACGATTAGAATACATTAGTTAGATATGTGGTTTCACACAAATTCTATATTATGCACTAATTATAAGTCTCAGTCCTGTTTTTTTTTTTTAATTATAATTTTTATAATTTAGAAAGTTGTCATTCATTAATTTTACTCTTTAATAAATAATGTTACAGAAAAGCTCTTACAGTAAAAGTCCACAACAATCCTCTAAATTGCACAATACGGCGGTTGGTAGTATTGTAAGCATACACCACATCACTCGCCGCTAGACAAGCAACCCTCCTTGCTGGAACCTCGCTCACACAACTCTCTCAGTGACGCAGGTGTAGGCATGACAACACAACACAAAAATGCGCAACAACGGCCGCACAGTCTGGCCCGTATACAACCATGCACGCTTTGTTCTGCGGTAATAACTACTGATTAGAGAGAGAGAGAGAGACTGGCAACCAAGAGTCAGTGAACCGGAAAATATGAAAAGTAAGGAAGAAAAACTGACCGTTTTCAAGTTAATAATGATTGATAAGTATCATAATAATTTATATTTATTGTCAAATTTGCGCTCGAACTGCAAAATATGGTCAACTAACCAAGAAAGAAAGAAACTTAGAATCAGGCCTAGAGTATGGTCAGATGGAAAGTCATGTCTGAATATCGCTAAACTGGAACCAAGGACGAATAGTTATCACCAAGAGAAGGATGTAATATATCGAACCTGATTATTGATTTTAGTTTAAAATCAACTGGACATTATTTAATTATAATAATATCAAGATGATTTAAAGTAGAATTCATTATGGAATATATAGAATATCAATCATTGAGCAGTTGCTTTGATATTATTTCTGGTTCTTTTTGTATGTTAAATTTTGTTTTGTATTGATCGTGTTGGTGCTGAGGAGAGGAAAGAAATTGAATGTTATTTCCTATATAGCCAAGTAAGGCATACAACCCGTTGCAACCAATTTGCTTGTTTTGTGGCCAATTAGTGCATCAATCATATTATTTCCAATTTTATATCACCCAATTTGTATAATAAAGGAATAATATTATATATAGTTACTGAACATAACATTTTGTTTATTAGAAAAAGCGGAGCTATAAATGAATGGCTTAACTGTCTCATAATGTAAGGTGCACTCGTTATCTCTGCTTTGTGTGTGAATGGAGCGAGAACAGAGAGAGAGAGAGAGAGAGAACGGTGAATCTAGGCCTTGCGAGTGAACCGTGCGTATCAAAGGTGAATCAATGAATGAGACGCGCGATGCACCGAGAAGAGAAGAATAATAACAATAATTAATGTGGTCCCAACTTGTTTACTGGAGATGATTCATGTCAGTGCAGGAGTGAGTGCAGTTTAATCAGATAGACTGAAGCGCCATGGTTAGACTTTAGTGCAACTCAAGTGGCTCTCTGTCTGTCTGCAGTAGTGGCATGTTATCAGTTGGTGGCTGTTGCGAAGATTGCAGTGAACCGCGTCTCATGTTCTCAAGTGAAGGCTACTCAGTCTCAGTGCCGTGTGCCACGTAGGATTAATTCATGCCAACTTTGTCAGCGTGCTTGTTTTAATGAATTGAATAATATATATTATAGTTGCACTATTGTGCTTTTTTAGTGAAAATAAATAAAGAAAAAGTATGCTTGAAATGCTGAACAACATGCAATGAACTTATAACTAATTAAAACTACACTATAACTGACCGGGTAGAATCGAGAGTAAGAATTCAACTCGAATATCCTGCCACAGCCAGAAATCAATATTGTTAATAGATTTTGAGTATTGCATAGAATTATTTTATTAGAATTTCAATCAAAACTATACATACATGCAATGGTTAGAACTATACATGCAATGAAAAATCTTAGAATACAAGTAATAGGTAAATAAATTAAATTAGATAAAATTAAATTTGAATATATTACTATACATGCAATGGAAATACATAGAGATGTAATTATATTGGAATGAATCCGGGTTAAATCTATTAACAATACGTTGATAATACGCTATCGCGGACTCTGTTGTTGGATTCAGTTTTCGTACACCAACCCTATATTGCGAAGGATTCTTACTCGCTCCATGGCGTTATAATATATATATCTCAAACTCACTGATACTTCCAACACTAATAGATGGATATGATATAGATTAGACAAAAACAACAGTAAGCTCACGGCTTACTGGCAACCGTCACACTTCCCATAACATATTACAAGCGAGTTCTAAGTTCCACAGGGGCGACTTATTATAATATTAATATAGATAATTATCTGGTTAATATTATGTTCCAGGCCTGTTGTATTATGTAGAAGGACTTGTGTCTTCTTTGTTTTATTGGTACAAATACTTTCCAGAACCTGCAGCAGTCTGAAATAATTTAATGTTCCCAATACTGCCATTCATTTAACCTTCCCAAACTCAGCTTATTCTAAATGAACTAAAAGCAGTTGGTTGCGGTGTCCTGACCGTTCACAGTACAGATTAGACAAAAGAACAGCAACATATATTTACACGAAAAGAAGACAACGCAGGCAGCTCGGGATATCTGAAGCAGACTGACAGCTGTACACGTTCAACATGCACAATCCTGCAATAATTGATATACGACAAAACAGAGTCAGTCAAAGTTTAACTTTAAATTTTCTGCCATTCAGAAAGACCCACAATCCTTTGTTCCACTGGCATTTTGGCAGTATTCTATAATTATAGTTTAGCTTTTATGAAATGCATCTGCTAAAATAGATTCGAACACGCAGCTGAGGGTCCCAAGCTTCACACGATAATAACCACAAACCTCCACCGGCTGTGGCCACCGTCTCTCAACCTTTTTATATTTGGACCCAGTTTAGCATATTTCAGAGTCATAACTGACCATCAGTGGATGTTGTAGGTTTGTGGACGAGAAATATTGTGAATTCATGTGTTTCTCAATTATTATAATCTTCTTTATAGGGGTTTTTGATTGTGTAAACTATTAAAACAAATTCTGCGCATTATATAATAAAAAATAGAGTGGTTAGCAAAAATCCACCTTGTTGACACAGCCTGTAACCAAGCAACCAACCTTGTTGACACAGCCTGTAACCAAGCAACCCAACCTTGTTGACATATCCTGTAACCAAGCAACCCAACCTTGTTGACACAGCCTGTAACCAAGCAACCAACCTTGTTGACACAGCCTGTAACTAAGAAACCCTACCTTGTTCAGACAGCCGTATCCCAGTCTACGGATGGCATCAGTCTTCCAGGCGGGCAGTGGTGGGTTGAACTGAGGTGCATTGCTGCCCTCCGGATTGTTCAGAGACTGCTTGAGCACCCCCAGTGGCAGGGTACACAGGACCGCATCAGCTCGATAGGAGACCACATCGTCCTCACTCAGGGCTGCGTTCACTGCCTCCACCACGACACCTGGGCAGGGAGGGAGGGAGGGGAACACTATGGCTGTAGAGCGATGGAGTGTACAATACCTTATGTTATGTAATATGTTTGGTTGCTAGGGAAGTAGTGTTCAGTAGACAATATCAGTGTTTAGATGAAATGGCAAGTCTCAATTATTGATGCAGATTTCGCATTCTTCATCAGGAGTAAGAGAGAAAATGTAAAGGGCAAAAGGTGAGTGGAGAGAAATCCAAGAGGGAAATGGAATGGAGAGAGAATGATAGAGGAGAGTTTGAAGTGAGGGAATGATAGAGGAGAGTGTGAAGTGAGGGAATGATGAGAGTGATGAGTGAGGAATGATGATAGTGATGAGTGAGGAATGATGAGAGTTTGAAGTGAGGAATTGTTCCAGCTTTTCTCGTTTGAATTTCAAAGGATTATCAACAAGTTTAAGCTTTCTAATGCAAATTAAAATTACATAATTTTGTGACATGTAACAATGAATACACAGTTTTTGGATTGATGTGTATTACTTTTTTATTCAAAGCCCCCAATTAATTAATTTAATCAAATACAAGGTGACTTATTACTTAATAGGCAACAGTAAACAACAAAATCTACTTTAAGAGGGACATTCAAGCGATATTAGGATTTTCAAGAGGCATTGCTGAATTCAAGAGTTCTCAAGGAGGCGTTGGAATTCTGTGAGTGAGGATGGAGAGAGAGAGAGAGAGAGAATGTGAGACAAGATGTTAGATATCAGAGAGTAGTCGTCAGACAAGGCAGAGAGGGCAGACAGAAATATGGTAACGAAAAATAGATTTAAAATCTAAATGGAGAGACTTTTATATCGTTTAAAACACAAGTATTAAACACTATGTAAAAGTGTTTATATTCTATTTAACTATGGTGTACAGTCTATGTGGTTGAATTCAGAGAGGAATCATCTCCACCAGAAATGAGCCGATCAGAATCAGTATTTCCAATGATGAAGCTACATTTTTAAAACTCATACTTAAAAAGTAACCGCAGCAGTATTTAGCAGAAGATAGTAAGTAAGAAGCAAGCTATACGGCAAAGTGTTCTAGTGTGCCACTCCAGGGGATAGATAGACCAAGGAAGAAGAGTCACAGCAGCACAACACTAATTGGCAGGAGGGTAAAAATGCGCAAATGAGGCCGGACGGGAATGTCAACTGCCTCCAACTTAACAGACAGTCGGGAAGAGTGACCAGTGGCTTGTTCCCTTCACCGGAAGGAATCAATGACTCCATCAATCCGGCTCGGCTTGCTCTTCTCTTCTTTTCAATTAGACAGGAAGGCGATGATGGTGGTAGACCGCTGGGTACACGTCTACAAATAGATCGCATAATGTGGGCAGCCTTCTCTTTTAATTAGAAAGAACGTGTTGTTCTCCTGTATGGCACAACAAGGGGGGAGGGGAGGGGTTGCTATTTGCCCGTTTGCGCCACATATAAGGGGATACACTCCAGTATGCATGAAAAGGTCACTTGCTATATTATAGGAGGAAACTTGACTTTGCCAACATTCTAGGGTCCCCGGTATACCTGCACACAACGTAACATTATATTCATTCACAGCAGGCTACCGTTGATACCTCAAATTGATGGACTATCACAGAATTAGAATATTATAAATAGGAGACACTCAGTCTGTAGTTAACTGTCAGTTGATGATCATTTGCTTGCTCTCTCTCTTTTAGCATCACAATCTGGTAGATTGTTGCGTGTAGAATAGAACTAAATTTAGAACAAAATTAACTGTGACCACTTGTGGGCAAAAACAAGACGTGGATACATACCCGCCACTATGACATCATTGTTACATTTTCCCATTATTTAATAAAGATAAAGAAACAGGCCGTATTATACAATATATTAATGTATTTAATTATGATAAAACTAAACTGACAATTTCAAAACGAACCCACTACACAAGCTGTAGGCAAATAGGCTCATTACATCAATTTTCAACTCTGTTCAATATTTCTGTTCAACTCAACACGTTATTCGAGTTAATAAAACAAGAGTGTCAATGTTAGTTTATGAAAATATTGCTTTGAATAAAATGTTATTACTGGCATATATCTGTCAGGTAGCCTGCTCTTGTGATAAGACATGACACCGCAGAACTAATGTAGTTACTAATATACTATACGGTCATCTTTAGAGTCACTGAGAGACTTTTAGGTTCAGTGGCAAACCCAAGAGTTGAATAATGGGGATAAAGTTTGGACACAAACATATAATAATATAGATGAGAATACTTTAGACACTTATTTAATCAAATTCATTATGAAAGGTACTAATGTTAAAACCATGAATCATATAAGACAGGTGTGTAATAAATGTACAGATGCACAGCCACCGAGGCTCCAAAGTTACGCCCCATTATTTAGTCATGAATGTTACTTTCCTTTTTTCATTAAACCATCCTGATATTATTATGAATCCCCCCCCCTTATTTCACTGTCGCTTTAAACATTTCTGGTTCTTCTTTTTTTTCTTCTCTATTTTTGATTTGTTTTCTGGTGGTGCTGAGAAATTGAATACAATGACGTTCATTTACTATTAGATAAAACAAACAAAGAGTACTGCAGGGTGTCCACACTTTAGACCAACATAATTTTAGGATATTTTAAGGATATTTTCAGTCTTTTTTAAGGATATTTTAAATATTTTTTTTGTAATATAAGATTTTTTAAAGAAATTTTTTAAGCAGTTCAGCATTACTTATTAATAACTTTTGTGAATTAACCAAATATAAGTTTTTTTTATTCTCTTTAGT
>JAUZND010092227.1:0-14707 GCA_034780555.1 Coelogynopora nodosa | reverse complement strand
CCCCGTTAAAGGTTGCCACACATGGGACCCCCCCCCCCCCCCCCCGAACAATAATTCTTCACGACTATAATTGAAAGTATTGGAAGTGACAGTGCGCGTTCTCAGCTGCTCCTTGTCAGTCACAGCCGGCCGGAGTCCCCTCGGTGTTCGAGGGACACAAGACACGATTAGCGACACGGTTATACTATCCTACGTGCGTACGACCGACACATAAAGACGACAACTGGACACACCCTTCTCGAAAATGAGCTGCTTCAAAGCCCGGCTACATAGCCGGGAGGTAACCCTGTGGCCGGAGGATTCGGGAGATGATATATTAACTATCGGGAGAGATATGGAACTAATTCTTATACTCGTATTATAATAATATAAGTCTTATTAGTCAGGAAAAAAGAATGCGTTTTGAAGGATATATCTTTGAAATAAAATATTTAAAGCTGTACATTTGAAACTTAAGTCTAAACATAATTCACGACTATATAATATATTGATTAATTTATTTATTTCGAATCTAATGTAAAATAATCAATAATAAATTAATATAAATAAGATTAAAAAAATATATCCTACGAAGTTCACGCTGAATATTTCTCCTAAATTCGTTCTATTTGTTTCAGGCTGGTATTTCAAAAACTTCGCAAATATAGTTTTTCACATCAAAAATCGAATATTATTCAGAAAAATTAATGGAACAAATAAGTTTTTTTCAAGGGAAAATTCAAATCGGCCCACCATGACCAGAATCATCCCGCCATGACCAAAATCATCCCGCCATGACCAAAATCATCCCGCCATGACCTAAATCATCACGCCATGACCAAAATCATCCCGCCATGACCAAAAACATCCCGCCATGACCAAAATCATCCCGCCATGACCAAAATCATCACGCCATGACCAAAATCATCACGCCATGACCAAAATTATCCCGCCATGACCAAAATCATCCCGCCATGACCAAAATCATCCCGCCAGCCACTCACCAGCGCCGCCTTGTCCACCATCTCCGGACTCTCCCGGCACGAGTGGAACACCGACCCGGCCACCGACTTGGCCACCGCCTCCGCCTCCACCACCTGCCACCAGCCCGCCGCCTGTACCACACCACCCGAGGGGGTGGTCACCACCTCCCCCCCTCCTCCGCCCAGACTGGCCACGGTGGTGGTGGAGGTTGAGGGGGAGGAGGGGAGCACCTCCCCGGCCTGCTGCGAGTGGGAGTGGGGGGGCGAGGAGGAGATGCGGTTGGCGATGGCCTGAGCGACCATGCTGTGCCAGATGCCGAACAGGAGTACTGTCAGCTGGTAGGCGGCCGGGGATTTGGTTGTCAGCAGACTGGGACAGGTGGAGAATTAAACACATTTTAGGCTTTAGTTGGAGAGAATTGATATATAAATTACAAGTTTTATCAAGAAATTTCCCTGTCTCATTTGAAAGTCCCCGGGTTTTTCAGTAATATGTTCAAAATCGTGGGGTAAAAGGCAATTTTTTCGCTGCATACTTACTTTTTAATAATTGTGAATAATTCTGATGGTTAAAACTAGCGGTTTGGCTTCTATATAACTGATAATGTTGTGATCATTTTGAAAATATTATTTTGCCGCATTCTGGAGTAAATTTACATTTTGTAAATCAGCAAATTTACTTCCAATATATTTTTTTGTTTTTAATTCTTTCGTTTGACCTAGGTATTATAGTTAGAGACTTTATTTAATATTATCTAGAACAGATTCGAGATTAATGCAATCAGTTTAACTGTATCTGTTATACTTTTTGCACAAATTAATCCTCAAAAGCAGCGCGATAGAACCTGTTTGTTTATATCCTGAATGCGAGACACTTGTCTTCAATTCCAATAGATTTACACACCGAGTTAAAGATTTTAAACGTTGTGTGTTCTGATGCATCTCACCCGCATTACTAGGTGCTATACAAGTAGGTTTGAAGCACTTGAAACAGATCCCCATGTAACCAGGCATTACTTTTACCGTTTTGATGTAAAATGCAGAAATAATCGTTTCAGCTCTAACTGTGCAAACCCGCCAAAGTACATATTTCAGTATATTATGTAAACACCGCAGACGTTTAATATGTTTCATTTATTATTACAATTAAACGCACGTGTGGGGCCCACCTTCCATAGGTATAAGTATGACCTTTTAGGGGGTCATGATTGGACCCCCCCCCCTCCCATTACGAGATACTTGTGATTATTGTAAATATGAGGCTATACGCCGCCAATAGACTAAGATTTATACAAAATATGTTATATCCGTAAATTGATGACGCTCTATAGCTTTTGTTCTATACTCGGAAATCGATATGAAATAACTGTTATTATACCTACGCAATAGTTATACATAACACACAGATTTATTGTAAACAAAATAACATAACTCGTTCAATATGAAAAAAAAACTGGAGTTTCTCTATATTTATCTTGTGATAATGAGCAGTAAAAATATCAATTGTGTAACTATAGAAGAAAAAAACCACTGATATACATAATATGTTAGTTTACATGTCAGTTTACAATTTGTCTTATCTATCTCGTTCATTACATATATAGGCTATACAAGAATCAATAAATATAATAAATATAATGCATCAATCAATAAATGTTAGATAATATAACACAAGTGAGTTGATTCGTCTTTACCAGCATAGTGAAGTATACAATATATAATAAATAAGTTATGTCGGTTTTGAAGCCTCTGTAAACTAATTTATCTCAATATTTTCTCTGAAAATAACTAAGTGATTTTAATAATGTAAATGCAGAAAATGTGCAGTTTAAATAAATCAATATAATATTGTCCAGAAAAGCGGTTATATATATATATGATAATAAATGACTTTCTATTATAAATGTATTGTAACTCAGTTTGTTTGAAGCTGATATTTGAAATTAATGTAACTTTATGCATTATACATAGTAGCAGTATAGTTTCATTAATTCAATAAATGCCGTGTTATTTGTATTTGAATTTATTGTCATGGAATTATTGATTAATTATATAATACCAGATTGCAACTGAAAACAAATGCTTCCGTGATCTGGCGGACGAAGTAGCATTTAAAAAACGTAATTATTCAGGAATATGTTATAGAGATAATCAGGAATAGGCCTATGTACGTTTTTTAATAATTTTCGTTTTGACCCCCTTCGTCTGTCAAACCGCGAGCAATTGTCATTGATAGGCTAGAATAATATGTAGCTATATATATGGTTGATAATAATATCTGAATTAAATATAGACACATAAATTGAAGCACTAAAATTATCAAAGACACATTTTTCGCAACTAAATTGAGCATTTGATCAGAGATTTTTAAATGCAAAAGAGACAGAGATGCCAGAAAATAGGAGAAAGAAGAACTGGGAGGTTTCTTGAAATTTCGATCTAAAGCCTTAAAAACATACAACACGAAAATCACAGACGAGAAAACGTTAAATTTTACAATATAGAATATCAATTAAAAAAATCAGAAATGCAACAATATAAGTACATCCAGCATTATATATATAGAAAAATCTACACAGCCTGAAAATTATACCTAACAATTCAACTAATTAAAAAGAATTGAATTTTGAACTGAATAAAAACAAGGAACCACCACGAACTTTTTATCCAGAGAGGGAATTATTTAGATTCGTCAAAAAAGGGAACAAAATGATTTAAAATTGGTCTGTTATTAAAAGAAAGGAAGAGAATAAGAGAACCGAGATGGAAGGTTTTGGTTTGGTTCAAGGGAGGGATATGTCTGTCTTATATTATAGCGTCTCCTTCTTTCCATTCTTAAAGGCAATCGATTATTCACATGAATATGATGCTGGGGGACCTTTCTGTACCGTTCTCATGGTAGAAACAAAAGACGAGAGAGAGAGAGAGAGAGATAGAAAAGTAGAGTAGAATGACGAGGAAGAATAAGAAAAATGCCTTGCTACTCGTCTGCGTACATTTACCAGATCATAGGATATCTAAACCTTCTCCCTCAAGTCTCTCTCTCTCTCTCTCTTCCTTCTCAGTATCTTTCCAGCTCAACTGGCGACATACAACACCGCGAGAAAGAGAGACAGGGAGCAGGTTGGGAAGCATGGGAAATTACGCATAAACCTGTATATATCCTGTGTAGCGCGCGCGGGCCAAAAATAGAACCCAAGGACAACAGGATTATGCAGTTACTGAGTCCCCGCTGGATCCATCCTTGAGCTTGGCTAAGCAGCGCTGTCTTTATCTCAATCGATCGATACATACAGAGTTTTGAGTTCCTCAATCTATCGCCTGCCTTCTCTCTTTCAACTATAGTAAGTTCCCTGGTTCTAAGTAGTAAATCTAAAAATCAGGTTCATGCTGTGAGGAAAACGAGGACGATCCCCCCCCCCCCACAAATGGTGTTTAAAGAGAGGGAGGGGGCAGCTGATACTGTATCCTAGGCAACTGCAACTTGGACCTGCCTACTTACTTTTTGTTGAGTTAAGATTGTGGAGAGCCAGGAGTCTTGTCTTGTCCACTCACTGCCGTGGAGACATCGGATAAGAGTTCATATTATACAGTGAGATAACACCAAGAGTGTGCGGTTAGCTATCTTTAGTTCAACATGTTTATTGACCGACAGAGAGGTTATCGTAAGAGTACAAGAGAGGGTGGCTATTTATGGAGACAATTTTTTCCTGGAATCAGATCGAAATCGACTAAAGAATATTTTACAGTAGACAGACAGAACATGATGCACATGATGCAGGACAAGAAGGCAATAATAATGACAAAAAAATCTGATTGGGAGATTGATGTATGAATCAAGTGGAATAGATTTATATTGTACTTTAATTGATAATTTTATCAACAAGTAAATTCTTATAAATCATCATTTAAAAGTAGGATGAATATGAATCACGTCTTTCACAAGCATCAGGCTGTTCCTGTATTATACTATACATATATTAGAAAGACTCAACCTGGATAATAGCAATGGAATGAAAGTCTAGAGCGGCAGCTTAAAAACCAGGGGATACAGAGTTGGAAACCTTGTACACTTCTGACGAAGGCCGGGATAGGGCATGCCTTAGTGCCTTTTGAGTCCAAGCACCTCAAAGACATCCACTGGATGGCACGTTCAGAGTCGAATGTGTTCAAAACTGTTTATGAAAACATATTTATAACTGTTAATTGTTATATTATTTTGAGCTTAGTTATAGTGTCTAGAAAATCAACCAGATTATTTTTACCATTATAACTTAAGGATATTATGCGTTCCAAAGAGACAATATAGAAAGAACAACGATAAGAATATAAACCAAAACTGCCCAAGTGAGTGGGAGGAAAAAGAAAACAAAAAAGGGAAAAGAGGGAGAGGGGAGGTTCAAATTTGAAATCTCCACACTGAAAAAATCAGCAGGATATAAGATCCGTCACTGAAAGTATAGTCCTACTACCCAGACATGCCATACATTTACAGTCTGCTTCTAGCTAACTTTCCCCGTCCACCCAGCTCGCAGAGAGATGACCATGACCACGATCCTCTCTCTCTCACCCAAGATAGATCCTCCGTGTACCCGCCTCCTCCAGCCTCCCCGGCCCCGTCACCATCTCCATGAACCGGTGCTCCCCGTCAGGACCCCACAGCCCGCCCGGGATGTCCATGAGGAACCGCTTGACCACCAGGGCCAGTGTGTACACGTTCTTCTGGCCCGACCACTGGATCGGCAGGCCGTTGTGCAGCCGCATGACCAGCGCCCTGACGTCGGCCATGTTCCCCGAGCGACGGAAGAGGTCCCGCTTGCCCACCCCCTCCTGGGAGAGACGGACAAGCAGCTCGACCAGTGGGGTGGGCAAGCCACCCTCCGGGGAGGCGGGATCGGCGACGGGCGGGGTCGTCGTCTGGAAGGCTTCACTGAGCGGGAGACCGAACTTGACCCGCGAGCCGCTGGGGGGCTGCTGCGCTTCCCGGTGTCCAATGCAGGTAAAGAGGTTGCGCAACAAGGACATAATCGCATCATGTCCTCCTGTGGAGAGTGTGTTTATGGCATCAGACGATAGATTACAAGAAAACAAACTTTGATGTTTGATATAATATAAGGTCACCTTTTAAAGGCAGAAGATATTTTACTTCTTAAAATTTCGAATCCAGCTTCATCCGGCTTTATCAAGAGAATGTCTGTTCTTCTCTTGATAAGGCCTGCATGATGGCCAATTTTTTAATAAATAAAATTCTCCTTATAAATAGTTTATTGTTTACTAACGTTCTACATATATCGGTTTTCTAATTAGAAATATAATTGCATCATGTCTTTCTAGAAAGTGCATATTTGTGAGATATGAGAATGTACGACATGACAGGAACATAATTGTATTATATCATTCATGTCATAAATAAACATAATTAGGTTTTTTCTGGTATGGGCTAAATACTGGATGATTAATTTTTACCTGTTTATTTTCAACATGATTAAAATAGACTGTTTAGCAAACGATGTCATAATAATAAAAATGTCTTCAAAAATGTATTTGAAAATTATCAAATTAAAAATAGTAAAGGTTAGTTTATGATCTATTAGCTGAAAATAGATTAATAACAAAAATAGTTTAAAAGAAAGATAAACAATTTAAACACAATATCTTAATTTTAAAAAGTAAATAATAAAAAAATCACTAATGTAATTTATATCACTAACAAAATTTTTTACAATATATTCTAGTAAAGATGTACATGTAATACTTGAATGTAACTAATCTAACATTGCTTCCCCACTAATTTTTTGGATACATTTGTAACACACAATAACATTATATAAAAACGCATTGAAGTATATTTATTTTAAAAAAGCAATTACGAAAAAATTCACTTTGTTAAATAGTATTCATGTGATCGTATTTCTTTTAGAAAAATTTTGAGAACAATTTCCTACAATGAAAATGTACATGAACATTTCATCTTTGTATTAATCTTTTTTAGTTTCACTTTTATTTATTTCATTGCTTTTATTTACATACGATTTATATATATTGAAAATAAAGAGAAACAGTTTGCATAATGTATAATTTTCTATATGTAGTTTTTAAATTAATATATTTTATAATGTAGGTTTAAAAAATATTTCTAATCTACAGAACATTAATATGTAGGTTTTTAAAATATTTTTAAACTAATGTTGATACATTTTAAATAATATATTTATTGTATAAACACCCTCTAAAAGTATAGTATAATATAACTGGGATAATTATAACTCCAATTAATAATTAAAATTTACTTCTATAGTACTTAACTTATTCATCATTACAGATGATATAATTTAGCTAGATTGAAATAAAAATTGAGATATTTCTATACCTCTTATAAAACAAGCATTTTGCAATATAGTGAAGAAAAATCTACTTAAAATTGAATACTAGTTACTTATTTAAAAAAAGTGAACATCATTAACTGATAGCTTAGTAGTTATGTATGTATTGAGTAATCAGGCTGAGTATATACAAATGCATAATTTGAAAAACACATTCTAAAACAAATTTTAAAAAACATTTACAAAAAAGAATTTAAAATTTTCCAATATATTTCTATATTTTAATCAAAATTAGCTATATTGTAGAAATTAATTACATACTTATAATTCGTCCATATTGAAGTCAGAAGGGCCAGAAGAAATATTTTCGATATGGCCAACTTGAAATTTTTATTGCAAAAAATACTCTGTTTATCACATAATATAAGTATGCAACACACATTTCAAGTCGTTAAAATGATTAAAACAGTTCTCATTATTAAATCATAACATTGGAATAAAAAACAAGAACATTGAATAATGTCAATATATTATCCATGGATGCCAACAATTGTTGATATCAATTGGCTGTTTTATAAAATTCACATATTCTGCCTAACTTATTGAATATTTAATTATTTGATAAACATATTTCGCTTTATTATTTACAGATGTCAGTTCTAGATAAGCTATGTAGGTAGATAAATCCGATTTCTATGCAACTACTGCCTTGAAATGTGCTCATTAACATTACTAATGAAGACTCACAACTTTGATATAGGTGAACAAATAGTTGGTTGTAGAGAAAAACACCTTGATATAGGAGCTTTCTATGAGTATAAAAGGATTTCAATGATTTATCAATGTATAAAATTACCATTTTTAATATAAAGAATAATAATACAAAGTATAAGATAAAAAAGATAAAATAATCATGTAAACCTTTCTATACAGCATGACAAGCACCAAATGCATATTATTAATGCAAACCCAACAGTAATATGCTTTGTACAGTAATTTATTCATTGAAAATATTACAATTTATTTAAATAATGATCATAATCATTTTAAATGTGTAACTTTTCATATATTCATGACATCTAAATTAAATTAATATTAAAACTTTTAACTTAGGTAAACAAATTGTAATCCTCATAAAAATTGAATCCATGAAGTGACACATTACTTTAGATTTCAACTTTTTTTTTAATATTTAAATGATTTTATATACTTAATCTAAATAAATTATTTTTAATATTATATATAACTTTTCCAATTAAAATTTCAAATATAAATAGTAAGTTACATATATTATAAAAAAAATATTTATAATAATGTTTATAGCATATTTTATATAACTAAATAAAATTAAACTAATGGGAATAATGAGTCATAAATAGGAAAATAGTCATTTATTTCATATAATATTAGGATAAAATAGTATTTTTTATAATAATATATAATAATAGTTTCTCTAGAATATAAAATAATTTAATTAGAATAAGATATATATGAGTGTTTAATATGTAATTGGATCATTACTATGATATATATTTAAATTTATATAATGGGTATACTTTTATTATTTACTTTTGAAAAAATTGAAGAAAAAATTGATATACAGCTAAGTTAAAAAATAAGAATGTTAGAGCATGTAAAAAATATAAACTATTAAGTTAATAATAAAGAATATAAATAATGTTTATATAATACTTATAAAAGAATTTTTTTAATATTTTACTAAAAATAAATCTATATATTTAAAAAAATGGAATTAATTCCATAATAGACTTATATAAGATTAATAATATGGTTATAGATAAAACCTGATATCTGAAATAAATCATTTAATTAATTCTAGATGAGCAAAAAGTTGATGTCAGGTACCATAAATATAATAATTATTTTATAAAATATTATGCTAATGCTAAGTATAAATAAATAATTTTTTATATTAAATAATAAATATTTAAATAAAAAATATATTATGTATATATTTTCACAATTACATTTTAATGAAACATGCATAAATATATATTTTAAATAAATAATATATAAATAGATAAAATTGTACATAAATTGAAATGTTATTACTATTAGCATAAACCATTTTAACATCTATACATAGCTGTCATGCATGTAAATAGGCTCAGCATACATTTTATTATATTTTATATTAAACAATGTGGCTATGTACATATACTTGGATAAGGATTTTTATATTCTGGTTCTAATTGTTCTAGTATAAATGTATGTGCATGATAAAGGGGCTATAGGTAAAAACCTATGCTGATTCCATGAAAACTAATGCCTATGCCAATTACTTTAATAAAACCCAATTCTGATTCCAATAAAATGATTGCCTATGCCAAGTACCTGACATAAAACCTGAATCTGATTCCAAATATTCCAATTCCACAAAAAATGATGCTGATGCCAAGTACCTAAAATAAAACTCAATGCCAATTCCAATAAATATATATAACATATATCCACTGCCATCAAAATAACCACAATTTTATGATTTTGGCAAATGGAATTTAATACAAATATTATAATTATATTATAAAAATTTATACTTACAAATAAATTATATCATAAAAGTGTCTTGGATTTTTATGTTTTACTCTTTTTAATAAATAGTATAAAATTTAAATTTTCTTTTGTGTCATAATTAAATATTAACAATAATAAATTTGGAATTCAGCACAATAAAGGAATAAATTTGAATTTATATGGTAAGAATATAGGTGATATTGAAGCTTGGCCATAGTACTACCATAGTACATTTGAATTTACTTTGGAAAGGGATGGGCTATCTCTGAACTTGCCCACTTGTAAATTTGAATTTATTAAGTAAGTGTGAGCAAGTACCAAAATAACCCACCCTTCTCTATAATAAATTCAAATTTACTATTGTATTGTGCTGAAGTCTGAAATTCTTATTATTATGCCACATTGCAATTAGTAAATTTGAAATTATTTGGGTTTATTGCTAGAGTAGAATAGAGTGAAACTGGAGTTTGTTAGATTATAATAAAGTAGAATAATTAGAATAAAGTAGAATGGAATCAGAGTTAGTGATTAATAATTACATTTTCCTATATTTGTTGTAACTACATTGAGGGAATATAGGATTGGCTACGGGACAGACCATGCCTCTTATAGATTCTAATAGATTAATAGGATAGACCATATATTTGAAACACAAGAAAATGATATAATACAGGTGGCATAACAATTTTAAATAAATAGTTGTAGCAAGTGACAAATAGGTAGTAAAATAAATGTAGTTGTTATACTTTCGACAGACATCAAAATAACTAAACTTTTATAATTACAGCAACTTTTATATAATATAATTTGCTTGGAAACATAATTTTTTATAATATAATTATAATATTTGTATTAAATTTTCATAGAGTATTAATGTGTAAATATATTATAAGTATTTCCAGTAAGTAATTCTATTTGCGGAATTATAAAATTATAGTTATTTTGATGGTAGCCAGAAGTATAACAACTACATAAAATAATTTGCTTAGAAACATAATTTTTTATAATATAATTATAAAATTTGTATTAAATTTTCATTGCATATTAATGTGTGTAAGTATACTATCTTAAGTATTTCCAGTAAGTAATTTTGTTTGCCTGAATTATAAAATTGTGGTTATTTTGATGGCAGTTGAAAGTATAACAAATATGTAAAATAAATTAAAAATATATAATATTGGTAATGGAATTAGCATGGGGTTTTATTTCAGGTACTTGATATAGGCATCAGTTATTTTGGAATCAGAATTAAGTTTTATTAAAGTAATTGCCATAGACATCAATTTTTATGGAATCGGCATTGGTTTTACTTATAACCTGATAAAGTAATATTAAAAATAAATAAAATTAATATAATAAATCATATATTTTAAATATATTTATAATATATCATGCCAAATAAAATACATATACTAATTATAATATGTATATACATAGATTTATTTTATTTGTAAATCTGATTGTTATGCTTCTGCATTTATAGCACTACTTTTTAATTTTAAAATATTAATTGTGGAATTATTATTTAATTAATATATGACATGTTTTGACTTTTGTACTTAAGTCTTAAAAACAACTTTTGAAATGTACTGAAAAAAATACAGATAAATGTGCACATTATATATACACAAAGATTGTGCACATAAGTATATATGAGGACAAATAAAACCAGAATCTAAAAATCCTTGTTGATGACAAATATAAGCCACACCATTTATATTATTATTAAGATAGAATGTTATTTCTCTATAATCCCCATTCATCTCTCAACTCACGTACACACATATAAACAAGATATGTGTTAAGCTTATAGAAAGTCATGTCTTTTTTCCTATTATTTTACCGTCACAAAATTAAGATAATCTAGGCGAAGTGAAAAAACAATAACACTCAGACTCAGTCTCAGTGACTCAGTCTAATACATTTAATCATTTGCATAAAAATTATTAAAATTGCAAACATTAGAATACTTACTTTTAGACATTTAATATAACGAAATTTTAAAACAAAGTCGGCTGTCACGGAACATACTATGTGAAATCGTAATAAACATTAATATTAATCTGTAAAACATTACACTTCCAAAATTTCGATTTCACCGCTTGTTTACACTGTATTTTAATATGATGTGTTTAAATAAATTTCCTTTGGAGTATATTTATTGTATTTTTATATATATTTTTGATCATCAGAAACTTACTAATATGTTTAGATTTATTATGTTAATTTCTTTCTTTAATTTACATCCAAATAGATATTGATATAATTAACAGCTACGTACACAAATCTAATTTAATTTTGTATAAAAATGAATGTCCGTATTAAAAAAATATTTCAATAATAAAAATATTTATTTTAGTATTTTTGTTTAAAAACTCAGCGTCTATAAAATGCTATACAATATATAAGGCTATCATATTGTTTCGTATCGTATTAATAGATATAACACATATCGTACAACGATTTTATTTTCCTAATTATTATTATTATTTGTCATTTTCATTATTTTTATTTATGTATTTATATTTATTCAAATTTAAAAAGCTTTTGTAAGTTGGTTATCTATGAACCGTCAACCGCCGTTGAATGTTTAAAAAAACTTTTTTTATCTAATTCGCAATTTTCCTTTTTCTCCCCTACCCCCTTTTTCCCTACCATCCCCTTTCTTTTCTCTCGTTTCCTCCCCGGCCCCTCCTCCTTAATTTTTCTATTTTTCCTACCTCCTCCCCCTCCTTTTCTTCAGATTTCTGTGTTCCTCGTCAGACACATTATGTGTTTATGATTCTGGTACTGTGATTGCTTGACAGAAGGATCACTGCGCGTGGTTTTAGGACGTATAGGATACCATATGGAGGCATAATTTTGGAATCCGAAATTGATTGAGAAAACAGGACATCGAATGATGGGTCAGAATTGCTTAGGCACTTTTCCTTTGTTTTTGTGAATTCTTCTTTACGACTGGAAGCTTTGCTCCAACTTATGAACTGCTATACCAGTCGACTAAAATGTCATCCTTATACCGAGTAATGAACGTAACACTGTGATATTTGTGAAAAAGTTGTTTGCGGTGATGTGACGACAGTTACAACAACCGTTGAGATGATCGGTCAACTCCAGGATAACGTGGCTTCTTTGTCCTTTAATTATAAAGAAGGAGCCTCAATGGTTTTAATGAAATGAGCATTCTAAATACAGTAAGCATCCTAACGTGAAGCTTACGAACGATTAATCGACTGTTACAAAGGCATTGCAGTTTTAAAGTACCGTGGTATTTAGCCCCAAACATGTTTAGAATAAGGGTTAATGATTTTAATTTTACTTTCGGACTATGTTTTTGTCTCAATTTAAGTGCGTTATGTAGCACATGATTATATCAAATTCAAAGCTAGCCACGTATTTAATTACCCAAAATTCCTAAACGGAAATAGAAGCGAGCATAGGCCGTTATCAATACTACATACAGTATCTTTATAGCAAACTTTAGCATATATGCTTTTGAACTTTGTTTACGAATTTTTATTATGTATAACAAATGCATTTATTAATTAGTTAGTTACTCCTTAAATATTACGAATGTTAAAATACATCAAGAAATTCTGTTACATTATTCTATCCATCGTCAATAAAATTTCATACTTTTGAGTTTACTAATATAATTTATACTTTTAGTTATTACTTATAATAATTTAGTAGTATGATGAAAATTAGTATTATTATGACAAATATTGTAGATCAAATTTTTTCGGCATTTTATTTTAACCAAAACTGGTTTCTTCCTCTCAGTGACGCATCTTGTCATTATTTAGTATCTTTGGGATTATGTCTTTGATATTGTCCCTTTAGTGACACCGCAAATAAAGATGAATGTTTTGTGTACATCAACCTGAATACACAAGCCACTCTGAAGACTATAACAATAGAAAAACTCTGGCACGAAGAACACAACACCGGGCCTCAAATCATGTTGACAAACAACTCTTATGTCAAGTTAAATAGATTAATTAATATTGCATCTACACTACACATTGACAATGTAAATAACGCTGCCTTCAATACAATTGTTCAGAATTGCTATTCCTGCAAAAATGAGAAACGTGTTTGGATTCATGGCGACACATTAAAATTACTTGCGATACTTTTCAAGTCGCAGACAAATTACATAATGTACAATAAAAATGTAAAATAATCGCAATGCCTATTGGAGTACCTTATGGTATAATAAGTGCTCTGTCTTTTGTGCAATTTGCCGATGACACCACAATTATATAGTTTCCTGGGGGAAAGCCTTAATTGCTGATACAAGAATGAAAAAAATTAAATCGTTTTGTGAAATATGCTGCACAAATTAAATTGGCTATGCATGTGCCTCCTAGAAAAACACAACTTTTACGTTGCGGATTGAATATAAAAAGAAAACGAAGCCCAGTGAATGACTCAAAAATCGAATATAGCGGCACAATAAATATTTTTTGCATGGTAATTGATCCATACTTAGCCAGGCTTCCACATTGTGACAAGTCATCAAAATGAGCGCTTATGTTGCAATTCGAAATATCCACCGAGCTATACACAGCATGAAATTCCACGTCGAGATGTCAAACTTCTCGCGTAAAGACTGACTGTACGTACCCACGTTGATCTATTACCAAACGTTATTTAGAGAGGCATCAGCAGAAGCAAAATCACCCTACAAGTGCCATACAATTCCCTCTCATCAATAGCGAACTGAGCAAGATATTCAGCAAATAAGATGGCCTAACCTCGAAACCATTTTATTTGAAGATGTCATGAACCCACGAAAAATAACCGTAATAATTATTGTCAATTTATCAGAAAAAACATGTCCCCTGAGGTGATAAATTATCCAATATAAAACGGTTAATTAAT
>JAUZND010092226.1:0-14707 GCA_034780555.1 Coelogynopora nodosa | reverse complement strand
TGAATTCACGATTAGTTGAAGCACAACAGTTGATGATCGATGAGAAACAGTCAAGTCGGAAATGTCCAAAATATGTAATAAATCCTCACAGATTGATGCAGAAGCTCCCAAACCCATAGTTCGCATTTTTCCTCCTTTGAAAAATAAAGTAGTTGAATTTTTGTGTCGTAACCGAACCATTTGAGGACGTCTTGTAAAAATTTTCACATCATAGTCAAACACTAGTAAAAGTCTGTAAATATTGTCAAAGTGTTATTTCTTTCAGTTGTTGTGATTCTCCGCAAATTCGGTTTACAACACAATACGTCTGTTCCATATTAAGTTTGCGATAGAAATGATTTCAAATTCGTTTACTGCTATCTTTCATAGAATAAACTATCTAATAATTTCAAGTTATTTTCAAGTTATTTGTATCTAAAATTGATACTGGCCGAATCCGTACTTGAAGGCACCGAGAACTCTTTATATTGGGATATTTTATTAATGCTTATTATATGTACAACGCACTGTATATAGCCTGTATAAACTGTATAGAGCCTACATTCTACATATATTCATAACTTGATTTTATTTATTTATATATTTTATTAGCATTATTAAATTATGCTTTCTCATATTTTATGACTTTTAGATTATGAAAAACGATTTAGTTTCTTGATGTTTTTGAGTTTAGTGTGACAAGTGGCCATTTTCTCAAACGCACATGATTTGTTTTATATAATTTTCAAAGTATACCTACCTATACATCAATGAAATTCTTGCATTATTAAATTAAAATTAAAGCTGAAAACTCATTCAAATCCAAATCCAAATCACAATATTTTAAAAAAGGAAACTGGTCTTTCTGAGTTTATTTTATTTCCTTTACACCGTTTATACGTACATGTATACTTGACAGGTATATCATCTTCATATTTCGATAGAGTATAACATGGTAAACATCATCATTTGTTGCATCTAAATAAATCATGTAAAATATGTACCTATGGTCAGTTATTGCATATAAGTACGTAAAATAATGTAAAACCATGCCACAAGACTATTATAGACAGGAGTCTATTTCGATATCTCCGAATCAGAGGTTAATACGGAGGATGCTATGGTTTCCGTTGGTAGTTCCCCCTCCAGCAAGATGCTGTAATGTTCCCGATTTACTTCCAGGTTGGCCAGCATCTCATCGGCGTCGGGAAATACAACGGCCGCCCACGTCTCCCACAGAGGAAACACTATGAAATCGATGAAGCTCACCTGAAGACAACAGTTATGTGGAAAGAGACACTATATATAGTATATTAAGCATTTGAAACCACTATTGTAACGACATAAAGTAAAAAACAGTGTTTTTAATATAGTGTTATATCGTAAAAGTTTTTCTAAAATTGTAATAATTTGATTCATACAACTTACTTATTTTAGGAATTGCTAAATTTATTTTCAATAAACAATTTAATTTTTATAATAAAAAATTAATAAGTCCGATAGTTAAAACTTCCATTATTTATATATTTCGGATAACTTCCTTGAAAACTATAAAATTATTAAAAGCATTATAAATTTATGGACTCGCGTAAAATTGCACAATGTTATTTCTATTTAAATTTAGAACATAGAGATATCCATCAACGATCCCGATTAATTGTTGGCATATCATCACAGATGTGGATAGCTTCTATAATGTGTCTGTCGGGATGATCCTTGGCATATTCTAAAATTCTTCCAGTCATGGCTCACATTTTAAAATCCCCTTTGTGAATAGCTGTGTTATGTACCTTTATTCAAGTATGTAAATCTTTTTTGGTTTCCCCGATATAGTTATCATTACGAATAGAACAAGTTAATTCGTATATAATGTTTTTCTTTTTGCAAAATGCGTTAGATAGGGTACAGTTTTTAGTTGTGCATGTTGGTGGTTGTAAGAATGAGGATATTAATTTATTATTTTATTTGGTTCCTGATGTAATAATAGGAGTGAAATGATTTTGACTTTGCCGAAGAATTTGTTTAACTTCTTTCGAGTGTTGGGCATTAATGTATGAAACTTTTAGGATACAATGATTTTCAAGTTTTGATTTAAAAAGAATATGTAGATATGGAACATTAGAAAAAGAACGACAATGCTGACAATAAATAGTAACCTTAAAAATTCTATACTAGCAGAACAAGATCACCATCCTAATAAAGGATAAAATAATAAATTATTGAATAATCATTTTTAAGGAATTCGGTATTATGGATACTTTTAGTTGCCTTGACTAGTATTAAACTTTTATTTGTATAATTTTTCATAAATTATATTTCTATAGAAATATACTTATATAATTCTATTTCTTTTAAAAGTACAATTTTTTCTTAATATATAAACTAATTGATAACAATTTATTCATGAACAATTTAAATGTTTTTAATTTTTTAAACAAATTATACAACAGTATATAAAAATAACCTAGACTACAAATGACATATCTTCATGTGTATAATTTGGAATTATTTGTTTGAATATTGCGTGAAAGATACACATTTCTTGGGAGTAATGTAAAACATATGTCACACCTGAAAACAGCTACATTTGTTTTACTAATACTGATCGTAATTAATCCAGAGTGTAATTAGAGAGAGATATTAAATGAAACAAATTATTAAAGAATAAATTTAGCACATATTAAAATAAGCTATCGATAAATTGTATTCAAAAGGTAGACACATATTTGTAAGACGGGAAAAAACTACTTTAATTATTGTATTAAATTTTGAAAAAACATTATGTGATTAAAAAGGTTTAAATTTCGATCAATAATTTGTTGAATTAATTCAATGAATGTGTTCAATTGGTTAAATGATTGAGTTCAATTTGTTCAATGAATATGTTCAATTGTTTAAATGATTGTGGTCAATTGGTTCAATGAATTTGTTTAATTGGTTCAATGCATGTGTTCAATTGGTTCAATGAATGTGTTCAAATTGTTAAAAAATGTGTTAAAATGTTTCAATACATGTTTTCAATTGGTTTATTGATTGGATTTAATTAGTTCAATTAGTTCAATAATTTTGTTCAATTGGTTCAATAATTGTGTTCAATTGGTTCAATCATTGTGTTCAATTCGTTCAAAGATTGTGTTCAATTCGTTCACAGATTGTGTTTAATTGTTTCAATGAAATCTTTTAAGACTTTTAAGAACTCGTCTATTCAACACATTAACACAATAACACATTAACGGTAACATAAATAAAAAAATTGCCATTGTAATATTATATGTCAATTATACTAGTCAATAAATATCAGTTTTGATCTTTGATAAATAGTATTATAGATTATGGTAGTAAAATATTGCTTTCTTCTTATATAAAATTACGGAATTATTGAATCCAACACTTTGATATTATGTTAACAAATGAGTTTAAAAACAGAGTACAAAATTAATAGTGTCTGGAATGTCGAAAAGGTTTATGAATGTAATTTTAGTCATTATTTTCATAATAACTATAATATCATTCCAAAGATTTGATTAAGAAAATTAATTCGAACTAAATTAATTTTGATTCTCGTGAACTGACACTGTCAAACAAACCATATAAAACAAAAGGTTTTTTATGATATTTATGATTGCCAGGTAAATGAAATTACTACTTTATATTTAATCAGTTGTTTTCCAGATGTTGCTATCCATGTTTTTATATTTAATTTTGTGTAACTAAGTAACCGTTAGCTCAGCTTGGTAAACAAATTAATAATTCTATAACAGATGAATATGTGTTCGATATAAAAATTCTTGTTTAGAATAACAAAAGCAGAAAAAATGAGTTTTTCCGTACGACTAATTGACAACATTGTATCATACACTAGGATATGTAGTTTATAATGCAATATCCAAGAGATTATAAATGATTGTATAATAGGAAAGAAAGTGAAAGCGTACGAATTTGCAAAGCATTTTAGATGCCTATGTTATATCAAAATTTTACAATTCAAATTTTTTGGGTTGTTTTGGGGTTTTCATAATCTGATGACGGATTTAAAATTATTTATTAAACTGAATCTGAAACTAAAACGGCTAAATTAACCCTAGAAGCACCAAGGGGAAGGAAGTAGGTCAGATTGACCATTTACTATTCAAAATCTACTCTGTTTTCGTTCTGAAATGTTTAGCACCTGTCTAATATCGCTTTCGTATATTTTAGTAATATATACTCGAGAACATGATGACGCAATGCAATTCTCAAGATAATATTTTTTAAATGTTGTCTGCATCAAACAGCTGATGAATAAATTATTATCCCTTTTATACTTATAAACAGTCTACTAAATAATTTCTCTGACGTTTACTGATGACTATTATGACGTTATTAGGGATCAAAAATAGACTAAAAACAGTTGTTTTTATACTTTATTTTGTCACTAATTTAAAACATTATAAATTGCACGCTAAATAAACAGCCAACTAAGAATATATTTATTATTGCCGTGAATACTATATAATAACATATCGTAATTTTAGAGAATTTTAAAACATCATCTAGGATCAATAAAGATTGGTCAATTTGACACCCGTATAAGTCTAAATAAACTTCCAAAAGTGCATTAAGCTGCAACTTTAGAATATATCATATTCACGCACTATTTTTATTTTATCTATAACATTTAACCTCATATTCACGCACTATTTTAATTTTAGCTATATCATCTAACCTCATATTCATGCACTATTTTATTTTTAGCTATATCATCTAACTTCATATTCACGCACTGTTTTAATTTTAGCTATATCATCTAACCTCATATTCTGCACTATTTTATTTTTAGCTATATCATCTAACTTAATTTATAGGTTAGATGATATAGATAATAAGGTTAATGGTAAGGTTGCGTTGGAGGTTTGAGAATATTGGAAACTGCTTCATGAATTAATTTATATTTTTAATAAAACACATATCAGTTTATTTAGAGATATTATGTTTCATCTTTTCGTAACTTTTGTCAAATGTTAAACAAATATGATTTAAACATTAGAAAAAATATTACTTATTAAAAAGTTATGCAAAAAATATAATTTTTTGTCCTAGAAAAACTAAGATTGCAGTAATGGTTTTATTTGCAAATGTGTAAATAAATGTGTAAATTTTAGTATACTTGTGTTATTTTTGGGTTGTTCTATTAAATATTTAAATAGATTTTAGAAAGTTTGACTAAATTAAGTACCGTATTTCTAGAATATAAATTGATCAAAATTTGGATTTTGTTTTATGTGATTTCATTTTACTATCGTTTAATAACTTATTAATGCAGATTCATACTTCGGGTTGAATCGTGACTCTAAAGCAGCATTTCACTCAGGTGTATATGAAAAGTCTACGACAGAATAAAGTGAGATTCAATCATGATTGAAGCAATATTGAATCGAGATAGAAGGAGGAAGAAAAATAAAGCAAGAAAGTATAGCGTAACTTTTTGCATCTAGATTAAATCATACCCCTCGTAATTTATATTCCAGCAAACGAACTACGTAATATTCTATAAGATAGCATTTGAAGTCTTGAAGACTTGGCTTGGTAACTTGTTTTTAGGCTTTATGTTCTATATTATTTTATAATAATATATTATTTGTTCTGTTACCTTTTTAACTCTAATTAAATAGCTAATAATTCTTGTTTTTGTTTATAATATAATATTGCCATCTCTTAAAAATATACCTATAACATATAATTATTCGTATATGAAGTATAAATATAACTATTTGACGTATCAACTGTACCCGTTTCAAATTACTAATGGACTACTGTAATCACTGCTAATTAAGAAAAGGAAAGTGACGAAGTCTAAAGATTAAATAAATAATTAATTATTATTAGAAATTATAATTATACATACGATTTTTCGCTAACAAACATTATCGTATAAGAAACATTATAAAATATAATTTGAATCTACGTTTCCTTTCCTAGGACTGTAGATCATTTTTTATAAGTAGCATGTAATATTATGAATACTTATTATAATAGAACGAAAAGCTTTCTAGAATAGAAGCTATACGCTAGAATGAAAACTACGCTAGATTGAAAGCTACGCTACATGCTATGTGAAGTATGATTCCGTCTTTAATTTAAATTATACATGTTTAGAATTAAGTAATTTTCTTACTAAATATAAATAATAAATAATCATAATTAAAAAAACGTTTAGAAATAAATATTGTTAAATTGTTATTTAAATACAATGTATAACCAAATTGTTTAAAATATAAAATTGATTAATCGTAATATTCGGTAATTGTTTGCATGAATTTATAGGAAACATATTTATCTGAGTTTCAATATAACCCATTTTTAATTATGTTAAAAATTTTAAATCAACCGTCTAAATTGTTTAATAATTTATTAAATTTTCGTAATGCTTTGATACTAAATTTGTACATTTTATTAAACCTTGGTCAATAATGTCATTGACTATTCTTGATTTAATTTTCTAATAACATTTATCAAAAGTTGCACGAATCATATATTTTTAATACACTCTTAATGTTTTAATGTAATTTTCAGGTGGTCAACGATCCGAAAGAAAGAAATGGATGCACTGTTTTGAGGGCGTGACGGCTATCCTCTTTCTTGTAGCCATGTCGGAATACGATCTCAAACTGGTTGAAGATCAGTCGACAAATCGGATGCACGAGTCTATGCGTCTATTCGAGTCCATTTGCAACAGCCAGTGGTTCGTCAACACGAGTATAATCCTCTTCCTAAACAAGAAGGATCTGTTCGAGGAGAAGATAAAAAAGTCTCCGATCACTGTCTGCTTCGCCGAGTACGACGGAGCCAACAACTTCGACGAGACCTCGAACTACATCCGTATGAAGTTTGAGGATCTTAACCGAAAAAAGCAGACGAAGAGTATCTACACACACTTCACTTGCGCCACCGATACCAATAACATCCAGGTTGTCTTTGATGCCGTCATAGATGTCATAATCAAGAATAATCTGAAGGACTGTGGTCTTTTTTAAATGATTTTATCAATCGGCCACTTTATTCTCCCGAAGCAAAGCTTTTTCGAGATTAAATTTCTATATGTTTGTGGCCTTGATGCAACAAGTAAAAAAACTTTGTGAGATAATAATGAGAGCGCCTTAATGCGTTATTCTTACTTTGTTCTGTCATGATCTTCAGTGTGACTGGTTGAAGATGCTCCTGACAATTTTGAGTTTATTTCAACAGTCTCATTTATCTATCATACAGCAAACTTAAACGCAATCAAAAGTTCCTTTTTGTCGCCTATAGATTATGCTTATTCGCACACCTATTTTATTTTACATTAGATCAAAGCACGTAAGTATAATTCAAAGAACAATTTGGAATACCCAATATTACCCAATGCCCAATGTTACTCATTTTGACTTGATAATATATGGAACCTGAAACTTTGTATTTTACATGCGCTCTAGAATGTTCTAGAGATTGACCCGTCCGAATATTGGAATCCTTTCAATGACCGATAAAGAAACATACATATATAAGAGTATTTTAACTGTTAGTTTAATTACTTTCATGTCTATATGCACTGTAACTTCATTTTTGAGATTTACAATACAATTAGTTGTTATGTTATTAGTTACTTTACATTTACATGTGGGCCTAGATGCAGGTCATATTTTGTGAGCTTCTCATAGCGTTGTTTTTACGTTTAAATAAGTGGGAATTTGCCCTGATGCAAATTGAGGCGTAAATATAATTGTATAGCATTAAACGACTGTGTTGTTAATTGTTATCAAACATTCTTATTAGAAACTAATAAATGATTATAAAATATAAAATGTTATGGGTAATGCCGTCGTTATTATTTTGTAAGATATATTTATTTTTGTTCAATTACAAATTTCATAATGGTATTTAAAATGTTTAAATAAATATTGAAATTAAAAGCACCTGCTTAAATATTGTAATCCCATTATAGTTAGCCAAAGTAACATGCAGTGGAAGCAACATATAAATATATCATTTGCAGTAGTCATAATTGCACGAAACTATTAAAAGTTAAATTTGTTTATAACCTAAGAATCAAATACTAATATACATATTTTGTTATTAAAAATATTTAAATACAGTTACAATAAAATATATATCATAAAACGACTACATAAAAAGCAAGGCTTGAATAAACGGAGAAAAAAGTTAAAAACAATTTATGCATTGAACATATTATAACAAAGTACATCCATAAATAGAAAAACTCGGATATTCAGAGAATGTTGAACATGCGATACTAATATGTAAAGTCTTAAGGATTTTTTGTCATCATATAATGGTTTAAATGGAGAATATATTGGTAACTTTCTAGATACAAAACTTAATATCAGAAAAATTATAATATTTGGTCTTATTTTTTTGTCTGATTTCATTCTCCCTGATATATTTTATCTTATCACACCTGAACTCTATATTATAAAAGTTGAAAGCGTTTGATACGACATATAATGCAATATTTAATATTAAATTGAGTTGTTTTTATCTGGTAAAAAATATCTATGTTCTTATGCAAATTCGCATTTTCTGATACATAACATTTTTAGTGTACAAAATATTCTAAGTTATTGAAATATAAATATATATAACAATTTTTTTTATAATATTCGGCCACAATTGGCCGAGTATAATTTAAATGCTAGTATTAATTTTTTTATCATGTAGTACAATTTTATCAAAATACGACAGTAATTAGCGACTTTGTTTTAGAAACGGGCGTCCTTCTTTTCGGATTGAAAAGGTTAAACATTACCTAGAATAAATATAGAGTTAATATATTTTGTACAATATATTTGTTTTAGAATTAAGTAATGGAGTTTTTAATATAAAATGTAAAAATATATTTTTACATTAAATTTTCTACATCTTTCGTAAATATTATTCTGTGAAAATATATTGTGTATTCTTCAGAATCTTGAGATGATAAATACAGGAAAACGAATTTATTAATATTGCTGGATTCGAAATTATCGGATCATATTATATAAACTCGATTATAATTATAATAGAAAATATTTTGATTCAATTCATTATTGACTGATGAACTTATGTGGATTAAAAGATAGTATATTTAAAAAATAGGACAAAAATTTATTGTATATTTTAATGTTTGTCGGGTGAACACTAAACAATAATTTGTAAGTCAATTTAATTCTACTTAATGCTATGCTGAAAACATATGATTTACATAATATAGGTTAACCTGGGATTTCTCACGATTAATTAATTTGACTTTTTAATAGAACAATATTTAATTTAGATCACATTAAAAAAAATTAAAAATTTGACCGAATTTAAATGTCACGTAAATAATATCTCTCGTGACTTTAAAATAATATGAAATACAAAAAAAACGTTTAAAAGAATTTTAATAATTATAATGATGAAAAAGTAAAAAAACAAACACTCTAGACTAAATCCTCAAAAGTGAAAGATTTGGTAACTAATTTGTAAAGAAATTGATGTTTATAAAAAGCTATTTATAGGTGAAAATTTAATATTTCTAATATTTAACGTTCAGAAGTTTACATTTGTTGAAGAAGCTAATTTTGGCGGTATATTCACATGCCATTCGAGATGTTGCTTTCTGAACAAAGTATTACTCTCCAATGGTAAATAATGGAATCTAGCATTTTACGATGAAATCTAATAGTGTTGTAATAATAAGAAGAAAGAAAATTGACTTTATAAGGAACATAAAAGCAGTATTAATTAGTAGATACGCTCTCACAGTAGCTTAAAAGTAGCTTCCCAGTAGTTTAAAAACAATAATACACTAAATAAATGAACCTAGACGTGATGGATCTAGTATATTCTACAATTCCTACAGCATTGAGAAATGAAAATGGCAGATATCCAGCTGTTGGAAACTTTCATTATGCTCAAATTATATTTATAGATATCAGATGTGTATATATTGCAACTTTTAATATATTGCAATTTTCAATAATATAGATACTTGCAACGATCAAATATGGCTTGTTATGTACTAAAATTAAAATATAAGATCGTAAACATAAAACAAATAAAAAGAGAGAGTGTTCCAATTTTACAACTCTAAATCGTACATCTCAGGAACATCAACATTTGTGCCATTAAAATATATCTTGATATCTATATTACAAAAAAAGTAAAAATTTTGATAAATAGATAAGTCGCTTTAAGTTTAATGAAGGTTCAGTGAAAATATCAACAAGAATAATAGATATTAGCTATCGAAATATATATCAATAAAGGAAAGATATACCAATAGAGCCAATCTATTAAGATATATTTCACGTATTATAGCTCTATATAATACTACCTATAATAAAACTAAATATTCTCGTAGTTCCCAGAGAAAGTCAACTTATAGACACAATTCAATAAAAATAACAGTATATATTATAAAATCAAATATCATCACAGCAAATATAACTTATACACTATTCTAATATCTCTAACAATGGTGCATAATAAACGAATAAATAAATATGACATAATTTTGTATTTTCAAACAAGATAATAAGCTTTATTGAAAATATATATGTACATTCAAAATAATTTTCATTAAAATCAGCAGCATAGAAAGTGTTTCTGAGTAACAAATAGTTAAACCTATATATATATATAATTAAATCAGGTTTGTAACATTGTGTTAATCACAAAATTGTGAATTGTGAGTGAAAACGTTCACACTAACTCAATCAAGTTAAAATACAACAAAGTATGGTTGTTGTGGTCTGGTACTATTCCCCCTTGAGTTTACTTGTGATGTAAACGGCCATTTTGTAGTCCTGAATCGCTTTCTCACGCTTGCCGAGTTTTCCCCTACAATCGGCTCGTGCCTTGAACACATAGGGGTCATCGGGTACGAGGGAGAGAGCTGCATGGAGGAAAGAATGGTGTCAAGTGAGATCAATATAGCTTAACAAAGAATTCGGTATGTATATGTGTAATTCTGTGTGCATGTAGAAGAGTCACTTTAATAATTGTGACAGTTTGTTAGTATTTTAGACAATAATAACGTAATTGATTCACAAAATGTATCAAAATTCGAAGATATGAAACGTAATATTTCAACTCAAAAACACAATTTCCATGATTTTTCCACAGTTTTACATTTATTTAGAGACTATTTTTGTTGTTTTCCTATTTTGTAGTTAGGAATTAGATTTTTTTTTAAATTTGAAATATAGGTCTGGTACACGCAGAATATAGACTAGATCATATATGAGTTGTAAACTATATTTCAATATTGTTTCACGACTAGACTATGATTTCTTTGCTACTAATTGCAGGCAAATTATAACGAAATATCATAGCTAAAAAAGTTGCAAATTTTATTGAAAAACCTTTTGTAAGATATAACTATAGGAATACATAGGTAGAATATAATAATATTTTTCTTCGTGGTACTATGTATAGGAAATGTAAGGAAACGTAGAAAATATACGAAATCTGTGAGTCCTCAAATCATCGCAGTTTCTAGGAAAATAGCTTTTAGATTTTCCTTTGATGCAAGTATATCAAAATGTTTGCGCAGAACACTATCTAATGCTCGGAGTTAGAAAGTTTTATAAATCTATCTGAATGCGACTCGATAATTATAATGTAGAATTAATAAACTGAAAAATGTCGTGTTAGATAGATACTAACTAAGAATATTTATAAAATATTCATATAACTAAAGCATTTTATGTTAAAGGATGTAGATTAACATGCAAATGTATAATGGTATTGTAAAACTCAATTGGCATTTTCATACAACCGATTTTGTAAAAAGTTATAAAACGTTATAATAAGAAGATGTCATAAGTTGATAAGTAATGGTCACTTGTGAAGAATGCAAAATAAAAACCAGAATACTATTTAAAGTGTATTACAATTAATACAAAATATCCGAGCTTTCACCTTTCATCAATAAGGCATACTATTATTATGACTCCTTGTTGAAAGATTATACCTTCTTAATGAAAAGTGAAAGCTCGGATATTTAATTGTAATACACTTAAAATGTTATTCTGGTTTTTCTTTTGCATGTCATGAATTAATTAGAATAAGAAGCTGTATGTTAAAAAAAATACTAGTTCACTAAATAGCTCTACTTTGTTGAGTCATTTTTATACCTAAAACTAGTTTTATATACAGATAAGAACTTCCACTATAAAAATGGTTTTCAGTCATACGGCTAATATTTTGCATTTTTAAAGCTTTTATTGTAGTATATAGTTTTTGCTAAACTTCGAATTGCTTATCCCAAGCAATTGGATGCTGGATGATCACATTTAAGAAAAGATCATTTTCATGTCCTTTGCGCCTCTTTTTCAGAAAAAAAAGGTTTTTTAAGCTCCATTTTACAATAATAATTTTTAACCTTTTCCTTACATTGTATCACAATTATTTGTCACAAAACTTTTGAATACTGTAATTAATGTCTTAACTGGTAAAAGTTTTTTCCTAGAGATTATACTGATATTATTCTAAGTTTATATTAACTTTTTAGTAATATTCATAAAAATATTTAATACTATTTTTTCAAAAGAGTAGTGTTTAGTTTACCATAAATAAATCAATAATAGGTGGAAAATGTACAATACTACACATTGAAAGTAGTTATAAAGGAAGCACTCACTAGTTAAACTTCTTTTTTAGTAGAAAGATAATAATAACATATATTTTTAAAATTGAGAGACTGATTGATACAAGTAAACAAAAATATCAGTAAATAATTTTTTCATGTATAAAAACAAATTGTAGCAAATTAATAATGAAAATATTAACACTGTTTTATTACACCGCATAAATTAGCTATTATGGATAACGTATAATAATTATCAATTAATAACAATAGATTATCATTTTTAACGACTTTCACTGACTATAAAAAAAAGTCAAAACGCTTATATGATTATATTAAAAAGAATAAATATCATAGTAAATGGAACAATGCTTTTAATGCCATCCATTAATACAATTAGTTGACATCTCATTAAACAAATTATAATTTAATGCTGAACACATTTGGCATTAAAATTCCTCACACGACTTCCTATTCAAACATAATACAATTAGTTGACATCTCATTAAACAAATTATAATTTAATGCTGAACACATTTGGCATTACAATTCCTCAAACGACTTCCTATTCAAACACGTTTAGCCTTGTTACACAACACGACATGGAAGAACAACCATTCCACATGCGAGCATCTTCACTACAGCCACAGCTACAGTTACAGCCACAGTTACAGCCAGAGTCACAGCCAAAGCCACAGTTACAGCCACAGTTACAGCCAGAGTTACAGCCACAGTTACAGCCACAGTTACAGCCACAGTTACAGCCAGAGTCACAGCCAAAGCCACAGTTACAGCCACAGTAACAGTTACAGCCACAGTTACAGCCACAGTTACAGCCACAGTTACAGCCACAGTCACAGCCACAGTTACAGCCACAGTAACAGTTACAGCCACAGTTACAGCCACAGTTACAGCCAAATTTACAGTCACAGTTACGGCCACAGTTACAGCCACAGTAACAGTTACAGCCACAGTTACAGCCACAGTAACAGTTACAGCCACAGTTACAGCCACAGTTACAGCCACAGTTACAGCCACAGTTACAGCCACAGTTACAGCCACATTTACAGTCACAGTCACGGACACAGTTACAGCCACAGTTACAACCACAGTCACAGTAACAGCCAGTCACAGCCAGTTACAATCACAGTCACAGCCAAAGCCACAGTAACAGCCACAGTCACAGTTACAGCCACAGTCAGAGTCACAGCCACAGTTACAGCCACAGTCAGAGTCACAGCCACAGCCACAGTCCCAGCTACAGTCACAGCATAGCTTCTCAATAAAGAAGGCATCACATCACTGATTTCAATACAAGTCTAAATCACATAAAACATTATGGCGTTCATAAATAAATTGTGCTACATAATATATACCAAGTGGTATGTCTGCTCAAAAATGTGTGTTCAAGGTATTTTTGGTTTTAATTAAAGAGTCACTTGTTTAGCATCTTTTTCAATTTGTATCAATTTACTATATTCTGGAGATTATCTAAAAATATATTGAGTGGCTTGACGCGTGGTGAATAATAATATGTTTCTGAAATATATTATAATTACTTTTGAAATTCTTCTAAAACTTAAGTTTAAATACAACAACTTAAGTTTAAATATATTTGAAACTATAAAGTCTGCACAAGATAAAATATCTCTCAAAGTGGAAAGAGACTATAATGTTTTTATTATTAATTATTACATACGTCTTCACTATTCTTTACAATTCTATTTTTAATAGAAATTTCCCCAAACCCGAGACAACCTAAGGCTAGCGGCGGTGCACCTTTGCTGAAGTCCTTCTCCGCGCGACCCCACTGGCCCAGGGTGGCCAGCACATTGCCCCGGTTGAAGTAGGCATGCCCGGTGAACGGGCTCAACCGCACGGCCTCGTCGAAGTCCTCGAGCGCCCCGGGGAAGTCGCGCCCCAGAGCCCGGGTGATGCCCCGGTTGAGCCGGGCCCCCTCGTCGTGCGGGGAGAGGCGAACAGCGTCGGTAAAAGCGACCAGAGCCTGGCCGAGCTGCCGCGAGTGGAGGTACATGATGCCCTGGTTGTAGAAGGCGAGGCTATAGCTGGGGTCGATCAGGGAGGCTTTCCTGCAGACAGTGAGAGGGACGGTAGGGGGGGGGGGGGGGGGCGGGGGGG
>JAUZND010092225.1:0-14708 GCA_034780555.1 Coelogynopora nodosa | reverse complement strand
CCCGAGACTCCAATCCGAAACTGTATAGCAAGAGTCTGTCTCCGTTGCTTGTCAATAGACACCACTGTTCTATAGCGAAATTGTAGGAAAATAAAAAGAAACTCACTTAATGAACCATTCAATTCCAATGTACATACACAGAGCTAGGCTTAGGAAACACCTTCAACGCACCCCCCCCTTCCTCCCTCTACTGTGCATAATTCACTAAGCTACTGTATTTTTGTATGAAGACACTCATAATACAAGGAAGGAATGGGTGGGGTTTCTCAATTGATTATAATGCATGGTGAAAATCTCATGCCCGTATTTCAAGAAATGATGGATGAATCGACTTCATATAAAAACTAACTTTACAGTATATGTATAATACCTACGATTCTTGCACTGAACAGAACAATATACTAACTCTATAGAGTCAGTATTATAATGCCAGTATCCAGGTGTATCCAGGCTCTTGTAGGAAACTAAGGTAAACGTGTTTTTTTAGACAATGACAATTATAAGTTAGAAGGTGTAAATACTCAGCAAATACAAAATCAATAAAGTAAAACGATTCTTGCCTCGCGTCGCATATTACTGAATATTGGATGAAACGATTAAGAATTTATTCTAGTGAATGAATAAAAATAATTATGAATCGAGAATCGTATATCATTCTTTGTTTTTATTTTACCCTGGGGAAACCCTGGAAAATGGATTGTGCGAATTAATGGCAATAATGGCGATAAATAATAATGAATAAATAATATATTCATAAATAATATAAATAAATAAATATATAAATGATATAAATAAATATATAGATAAATAAATAATGGCGATAAATGACAGATATAAATACATTTTATAACTACTGTTTTAGTTTAAACTTTTTTTGGTTATAGAAAAAGTTTCCTAAACATTTAAAAACAGAAAATATATTAATTGGTAAAAATATATATATATAGTAAATAATACATTCTATTTTATTCCTTAACACCACAACAGAACAAAGTTTAAAAAAGAAAGAACCCGAAAATAACAAAGCGACATTCAAATATGAAATATAATTTTAAATGATATCAATATGTGGGTAAACACCGCTCAGAATCGAACCCCAGAAAGGTTTAAATAATAAGCAATGTGCTGTCATCTTATCATTTATTATAAATATCAGTTGTTACACGTGTTTTCTTTATGATCCGGCCGGTCGCAAATGATCTTCTGCTTTTTGGATTGACAGACTCTCTTTTAAATTCGCACGTTTGACTTGCCATCTTATCACTCCAGACCTGTTTTAGATAGAGTACAAGCTATGTAGCCTACATTAAAAATATATATTTGTGGTTTGATGATAACTCATTCCTTTTGTTTGACCTTTCTGGAGTTTAGTCATGCATGTTGCTTTTTCTTTTAAATCATCCCGATATTATTATGAATTAATAGAAATAATGAAGTATAAAAATAATAGTTAAATAATAACAGATTTTTAAAAAGAAATTTCTAAAATGTATAAACTAAATGCATATTGTTATATTATATTATTACAATGTATGGATATTTTTGAAATTCTAGAGCGTTAAATTTCCCTAAATTTAGGACATTGCATTTAACTACTTAGGTTCCTATTCCATAAAAAATACAATACATATAGTTACAATAAAAATAAAATACAATATTTATCTTTTTGAGAGTTGCTCCGGATAAAAGTTATACTAAACAGAACAGAAATTGTATCTATTTATTTAGGCGTCTTATCATAAAAATGTTATACTATATAAAGTACGATATTTATATTTTTGGAGGATTGTACATATGGGATTGCTAAATGGTGACATTATAGGCCTATAATCAATAGCAACAAATTAGGCGCACTTATTTTTTTTTATAATAGTGAAGGATGTACTTATACAATCAATTAAATAACGATTTTAGTATAATAGGATATAATATAAAAACTTGATAATCTTCGGTAAATGAAATCCTGCATTTGTCACTGATTGGAGTTTATACTATGAATCTATTTTTCAAATAATTAATACGCTATATTCATAAAGTGATTAACCGTTTTAGAATTAATTAGTGCATTTACTTTTTTAACACAATGTGGATGATTTATTTTTTTATAAAAAGTTTCAATTAGATTTATTTATAATTTTGTATTTTAAATAAAGAATTTCATAAATATTAAAAAAAACTAATTATAAAATATATTCAATTCTAAATTATGTAGTACTCTCATAGAGAATTGTCTCTATGAGTACGCTACACGTATTGTTTAGTGATTACATTTTGGCGAAATATTATATATATATATATATATTTAAAAAAATTAATTTAAAACTGAAGAAAAACTTAAAATTAAAGTTAAATAATAATGTTTATAGTATATTAATAAGATAATCTTATGAACAAGGCACAGATTAAGGTTTTAAATGGGATAAAATGCTATATTTATTTAGGACGAGTCTACCTTGAATAACGTTTTTAAAATTAGTCTGTGTTAATTACAATCATCAGTATAACAATCGACTATATTATTTGCATTTGATTTTAGTTACCAATGCTTACCTCACCAGATTATATTATAGGGATACTGTGTATAATTAGAGCCAATTAATTCCTATATAAGCTTTTATACAGTACCTTTTACAGTACCTTTTATACAGTACCTTTTATACAGTACCTTTTACAGTACCTTTTATACAGTACCTTTTACAGTACCTTTTATACAGTACCTTTTTATACAACATCATAAAGTCTTGAAGAGTTAAAGTTAATAATTGCTAAAACACACTGAATTTTACTATAGTATGGTGTTAGAGGATTCAACCGGGAACATTTAGATCATACGGAAATGAAATTTATAAATAGTTTAATTAGTAAAAGAAGTACCAATTATACGGTATATCTTATGAAAGTGAGATTTATAATATAAGTCAAGCTATCAATTCTAAGCGCTTTATATACCAACCTCGCACCTGTATTCTCTATAACATACAAATGTTCATAAAAAAGTAGCACCATACTATAATAATGCTACCTTCTACCATTTTATTCCACAGATATATTGGTACATTTATTGCCGGTAGCAAAAACTGGGGAGGTGAACAGATTTTACTCCATTGACAAATATGATTATATGGTATACGATTCACCGAAATGTAAAATACGAGCAAGTAGAAAAGTGAACATCAAATAATTAGTAAAACATAAAATTCCGTTTATCATATTGTTACGTTTTTATTAGTAACACTTTTAAAATTAAAAATATATATTTTAATATTTCATTCCTTTAAATTTTTTTAATTGCAACGTTTAATAAATATATATTTAAATATCAGTGTGTTGTCTGCATTATGTTTTATTATATGAAATCATTATAACTGTTAACTGGAAGTTTAAGGAATTATATTTAATAGTTTTAGACCATTTTCCAAAAATCTCTGCATAAGTAATAGGAGTTATCTCGACCCAGGATCATCTTTCCAACATCCCCCTACACTATTCCCTATCTCCTCTTGCCCCCTACCCTTTCCTATCATGATCACCCATAATCCCCTAAATTTCAAGCTAGAAATTATAAATAGAAGATACATTTGCGGTTACAAATCACTATTAAAATGTATATTTTATCATATTACATAGCATCAAGCATTTTTCTACTACTACTACTACAACCTCAATTTTCTATTCTGCAGTTTAATTAAAAATATACTTCATATTTTACATTGTTTAATACTTTAATCTTTTTTTAATGCAAACTCTTCGGAAGTATTTAAGATATTTAAGACACTAGTAATGAGGTGCCTTAAATTCATCATCTTCTAAATTGTCCTCCTCACCATCATCATCAGCGTCATTTACATCTACGAGTGATTCCATAGATGAGAGTCATTTGTAAGAATACAAATTTAATAGATCAAAATTAATTTATATTATTAAACTTTATAACAATATTGTTAATGTTTATTTAATATAATTTAAAACATTATATTAAATTGTGGCTTAACATTTTACATTATTCGAGATGAACGAATTAAAAGAATGTATAAAGTATAAAGTATATGGGGTCGAGTAGATTGAATAATTTCTGAATTTACGGTTATTATGGCTCTATTTGTACAGTTGACATTGTTTTCTTCGTTTCAAATATTTAAAATCAAGTTATGTTATATAATATATCAACAATACAAAATCCTCCTAGTAGAATATTGTATAATATGGAATTCAAGTTATTTGGTAATATAAATGATGACTGACTAGTATTTTGATGTCTCTCTAGACGTTATGTAACATCAAAGTCTACGCAAATTAACCAATCGGCTCATATTGTAACCGATGGTCAATTTTCATGTTCTTCTACCAGTAAAGAAAAAACGAACAAATTCGGAAATTGTGATACTGTATATACTTTTTTGACAATACTACTATTTCACAGAAAAACATGCTATATTGATAATTTTTCATTGATTTGTGAGGCCGACAATTACTGTATTTATAGAAATGTAATTCAGATAAGTAGGAAAGGAAATACATAGTAGGCCTACATACGTTTACTCCTAACGAATTTGACATACAACCATTCGATTATTTGAAGCTGCTCTCAATTTTATCATCGATTCGGTTTAACAACTTTATGGAAACTGCAATGAGGAATGTAAGACATATTCAGTTATAAATGTTCGCGTCGCTCAGTTAAATAGATATTTAATTAATATGCAACAATTAGAGTTCCATGAGAAACATTAAATCCGTAATGTTCAATAATTAGAATAAATCCTTAAAGATTGTTGTCGAAACACTCACATCTATTATACACATTTTCCCTCAACTGAAAAATAAAATATTGCATTCTTGTGTCGTAATCAAGCCATTTGAGGACGTCTTGCATACATTTTAACATGATAATAAAAACATAGTAAACGTTTCTAGATACTTTCAATAGTTAAGTCTTTCAATTGTTCAAAGTGACAGTTAAATATTTTCTTTACTCTGCTCATCTGCTCATCGGCGACATCTGCTCCAATAATTTCACATTGTTCTGACACTCTCTAAATATAAGGAGTTAATCAATCCAGCTACTGTAAATATAAGTCAATTGTATATTCTTGTCACCTAAGTCTATATATATTGTTCAATATGTAAGGTATTTAACGACTGAACTTAGTGTCTAATTATTGATACATGAAATAAAATAAAATATCTTTACATAAATATTCTCGTTCGTGTGCGATTAAATCATCAATGACGTTTCCTTTTCCATGGAGCATGGAGGTGGATGGTGGGGGTGGAGAGTTGGGTATAGGAGGGAGTGTGGGGGTGATTTGGAGTCGACATAACCCCTACTACTTTCCTAATATATATATATATATATATATATATATATATAATTGCGATCAAATATTTTGTAAATCAAACTTTTTTTACAACACTGCACTGCACAACAAGGGACGTACGAAATTATTAAGATATTCAAATGTGTTATGTTTTATTAAGAAGTGGATATTAAAATGAAATAGTAAAAACTGTTTATAAAAACATTAGATATTCTATTAAACAATAACTATCCATCATATTTGATGATTATATAAAAATAGATTAATTAGTACTATGCAATAATATTATGGAATGTAATAACATTAATATAATAACACATTATAATATTGTATACTTGTTGTTTAAATATATATACCTATCACCGGTACCGTTGAATTATTCAAATATAATTCAAAGACAGGAGCATCAGAAAAACAAAAGGATACAGGGGGAACAACATGAGGGTAATGAAGGACTAAAGGGTGATATTAGCGGGACAAATGGGAACAAGAAAGGAAAAACGAAACAACGAGGAACACAAAAGAGACAAGCGGGAGTTATGAAGAACACAAAAGTGAAACAAGACAGAGACAAGAGAGAAACAAGTAGGGGACAATATATTGACAATTAAGGGACAAAAGGACATGATAGGGACAATTGAGAGACTTGGGCATGTTTCCCTGATGGGATAGCAAAATATAAATATTATATTATAATGACATCGCTCTCATATAATTTAAAACAGATTACATAGATACAATACATGTATTTATAAATATATACATATCTCAGACTCCTCACTTAAACTAATTCTACACGAAAAAAAGGTAAATAAAATAAATATGAAAGTTGATATATAGGCCTATACCTACCAAATATGCATAATCTAATATATCGACTGACTTGGAGCTATAAAATTATGTAGAATCTGATATATATAAAGTACGTATATAGTATATATACACAACTTTATGTGCAGTTACAAAACTGTCGAACTGTCGTTTTGATTGATTTGTTTTTATAGTTTTAATATATAGGAAACACACTCACACGGATTGGCCCTATGCACTGTCAAAATATGAATAGGACAAGATTTCACCTTATAAAAATAGCAGACATTCAATTTAGGCATGTAAGTTGATCCGTAGAAGTTCAAGGTGTGTACAATTTACGTAATTTAATGCGAAAAGGTTGATTAATATATCTGACGTATTGTATAACAAACGCCATCCGTGCGTGAATATTGTGTATAGATATATAGGATTTCGGATACATTGACATCAATTTTATTTATATATAGTGCTATTAGTCGTATAAATAAGTAAGGTATACACTGAAAAATATTTTATTTTGTGACAATTATATTTACTTATTCAAATTTATAATAATTTCACATCTTTATTAAATGACTATTTGACAAACGCGAAGAATTCAATTAGTGTTACACATAAAAATATTGAAAACAATTCCACGAGAACAAATGTCGGGGATATGCATGGAATGTGGTTCATTGTAGGCAATCAAATTCGATCAGGTAGAGTTAGTAAATGTGCACGGTCTGTAATGTTGTTCACCTCATTTTCTTTTAAATAATTGTAATTAGGAAGTCATCTACCAATAATGACCACTTATACATTATACATGTAAAATCTGATAAAACTTGCTTCAAATGTGATGACAATATCATTTCCAAATGTAAATCTAATTTAAACTTTATTAATTCGTACAGCTCACATGGTTGTTTATAGCTTAATAAATTAGGTAATAACTATAATGGGAATAGTGATGATTGTGCGCACATAAACCGGTAAACTGCCGCTAAGGGTCCAAAGTCCTGCACTATTGTTTGGTCATCTTTTCTTTCCCTTTAAATTATACTTATCTGTGGTTACACATGTTTTCTTTATGATCTGGCCTGTCCCAAATTATTATTTTGCTTTTTGGATTTGACAGACTGTCTTTTAAATCCACAGGATTGACTTGCCATCTTATCATTCCAGGCCTGTTTTATATAAGGGTTACAAGCTATGTTTGGATTGTAAAAAATTTTATATATAACATTTGTGGTTTGATGATAACTCATTCCTTTGGTTTGACCTTTCTGGAGTTTAGTCATGAATGTTGCTTTTTCCATACTGATATAATTGTGAAAATGTGTTACTTATTTGGGCAGTCGCTTTGATAATTTCTGTTTTAATTTATTTATTATTTTGATTTGTTTTGTTTTGTAGTAGTGTTGAAGAATTGTTGTTGTAATTGTTATAATTTTGTAATGTTGTAATCGTTAATTTATGGAACTATAAATGTTGTCTATATAAGTGTTGGGTATAGGCCACCATATATGCATAGTTGTTTTTGTGTGGAAAGTATATATACAATATATAACGATGAAGAACAAAATTTTAGTTAGAGACAGTTTTGACAAAGAGTTTATAACCAGGTAAAATGTAATCATTTATACAGAAATTATGAAAAAGTACTTAATTAAAATTAAAATTTGACAATTTTAGAAATAAAATAATCATTTTCTATTTCAAAATGTATTATTTAATCAACGTATTTGTAAGGTTAAACGAAACAATTGTCATTGAACTATGCCAAGGGAGGCAAGACTTCAATTAAATGAATAGAAAAGAAAATATGAAAAATAAAGTGGTTTGAGTGATAATTATATATTTTACTAAAAATAGTTTTTCAAAAATACTCATTATATATTTTGCCAAAAATACAATTTGTTGATGTCATAATATTTAAAAATAGATCTCAACAAAATTACATGAAAATATTCCAATGTAAATATATTAAGGGTAAGTTGATAATAATCAATAATATAGATTTTGAAAAGTACTCCAATAATATGTCAAAACACCCAAAAATACTTTTATTGAATCGAAGGTAAAATTAATATAACATAACCAGGTATTCATTTCCTTCATTTCCTTATATTTGACATTTAGCACTTGTTTAATTATCCAAAATGGGAATAATTTTATCCTCATTTTGATCAATGCAATATAGATTCTGATTTTTTTGGTTTACCGATTAAATCTTAACACCTGCATACAATGTTGTTTGCTATGGACAGTGGCCGAGAGATATCAAGATATAAAAACGTGTTTTTATGGGTGAAAACGTGTTTTTAGTGATAATAACAGTGTTTTCATGGATAATAACAGTGTTTTTAGTGATAATAACAGTGTTTTTAGTGATAATGACAGTGTTTTTATGGATAATAAGACGTTGTTATGTTTTGACACCTTTCGTCCACATAAAAACATGCTTTTTAATTTTATGGATAAAACATGTTTTTATGTTTGATACCTCTAGACCACCATCGTTTGCATTATTTATGAGCTTTCGAACATTAACAGTCTAACATCGGTGCACTTTCAAATTATCAAAATATTTATTGGGAAATGTGATCATAGAATAAACTATTTGTATTAATATAAAAATGTTACAACATTAAAAACACAACAAACATGCTTTGTATATTTTTACTTTATAAGCATAATAATAATATTTGCATACTTACCTTACAATACTTTCCATTTTCATATCCGAAGTAGGCTTTTCGTAAAAAATATGTATTTGGCCCTTACAACAAAAGTTACATAACTATTATAAAACAATGCCATAATTTTACCTGCTCTTTCTTATTAAGGGAAGATAATTGTAAAAATAAATATTCTAGGTGAACATATTCTAAACATATGTAATTAAATAAAAACACACATATTATAATTTGACGCAGTGAAATGTTTCATATTGCACATTTAGATATTTTTTAATCCATATTTTCTTTCTAAAATTATAGTTTATAGTTTTCCAAATTGTATCATGCAAGTAAATAAATTACTTCTGAAATAATAAAGTATGCCTTCTATACTTTCCTGTATTCTTTCCTGTATACTATCCTGTATACTATCCTGCATACTTTCCTGTATTCATCCTGTATACTAGATCTCCCTCTTCTCTTACTAGTATAGGTATAATCACATGCTTTCTATCGCACTCTTATAGCCTAGTCCTAAGCACAAGTGCTCTCTCTTTTCTATTATTAGCCAATGCGCAAGCTCTCTCTCTCTCTCTTATAATCCTAAGCACAAACATCCTCTCTCTCATCTAGACTTAAGCACAAGCTCTTTCAATTTCATGGACCTAAGCACATGCTCTTTCAATTTCATGGACCTAAGGCAAGCAAAAGCTGTCTCTATATCATGGGTATAAGAACAAACTTTCTCTCTCATTGGCCTAAGCACAAGTGCTCTCTATTTTCTCTTATGGGCCTAAGCACAACCTTTTCTCTTATGGGCCTACGCACAAGCTTTTCCCTTATGGGCCTAAGCGCAAGCTCTCTCTATCTCGTGGATTTAAGTATAGATATCGATTTTTCGTATATGTTACCTATACTTAGATATCCAATCTGTGCCCCGCAGCGGTCTCTCTATCTTTATATCACCTCTCTCACTCTTCTGTCTCGCTCTCTCTCTCTCTCTCTCTCTCTCTATTCCACACACTCTCCCTTTATTATAGTTATTAGAAAATATTAAAATGTTATAAATAATGAGTTACATTTTAAATTTGCCTTTGGATTATTTTTAATATATTTTTTTATTGTTATAGAAAAAGCTAAAGTGTCTTACACGACTGATTATTACGAAAAATGTGTACAGCGGTTGAATTTGCGAAAGCGAACGAAATTATCGAATACATTTTTCGATGTGTTATTATTTATTAGTTTTAAACTGATAAAATAGTATGAATTTTTTAATGAATAAAAAATTATTAATTTAGAGAAGTCGTTGTTTTCTAGCCGAAAACTATAGCAGCCATCAATTTCTTTCTTGTAGTTTTAATTAGGTTTATTCTATTTGTGTTTTTGAAAAACTTTTTATATTTATAAAACATCGATATACTACTTAATGCTAAGTTCACTATAAAACACATAAAAAAGTGTCCAAACAATATCGTTAATTGTACCGATGAAAATATAAAGTTATTCAAATCTTTCCATAATTCTTTTGCAATTATGTTGATAATTATGACTAAACAAAAGTGTAAAAAAGGTGGTCCAATACAGAACACAGAAACAATTGAAAGTGCACAATACTCCAATTAAAGTGTATTATATATTAGCAGGCAATGGTAATGGATCGATAAAAATAAAAAGCTATTCAAAGATAACCTCGACTTTGTTTAATTTTCTTTTAATTTTAAAGCCTGTATATGTTTCTAAGTCAATAAAAAAATCGAATAAAATTTAATGTTTTTGTTTGTTGAAAACTTATAGGCCTAACAATAAATACATTGTCATATTAAATTCATACATCAATATCTTTGTTAACCCGAACTCTCTTTCGCACAACAATTAATTCTATATTATATTATTAAAAAATAATTGACTAGCATCTTTTGGATATTAACAATATCAATTTTTTTCTCCAAATAACCGTTTTAATTGAAATTAAAAAAATAATCGATAATATTTTGGCAGTTTGAAACTTAAAAAAAACAGTGTTGTATTAAAAGTTTTTACTATATTAGATACCATAATATTTATTGTACCCCCTTCAGATTGTCATTTGTGATAAAAATCAAACGTGCTTATAATTATGATTAGCCTACTTCATTTTTATTACAATTGTGTATTGTTAATAGTGAAAAAAACATTTCCTAACAACAAAATTTGTACTTTTATGTACTTTAAAATGAAATGTACACACTGTAGGCCTAATAACAGACATAATTGCAGTGGAAAAATAAAAATGGTTAAGCAGCCAGTAATTCAGCATGACGGGGTGTAATATGCATTTTTAGCAATTGCTGCCATATTGTAATAGACATGTGCTTATCAAAACTGCTAAACACAACCTGCTTTTGAGGTAATTGACAATTAATTAAAGTAACCCACTCATGATTTTCTCCATGAGTAGTTTAAGCATTTAATAACTATAAAGCATAACTTAAAAAAAACTTTTTAAGCTAAAACCAAAAAAAATAATTAGTAGAAGTAGCTCAACTCAATTTAATTCCAAATAAACTGACGGATAACATATGCCGGCACAAGGAAATTTATTTCGCTGTAAAAACAAAAAATAATAATACCGAAACACGTCCCTTAAAATCGTCACAAATCTATTTCCCATGCAAGTTCTCCTTACATTCAATGATAAAATATGTTTTTGAAATTGTACTGTAATGATAATAATACTGCCTTCATTTTGGTTTGTAATTAAATATTACCTCCGGTTTATGTTTTACTGCTTTTTTAATCAGAGCTCACACGGTAAACACATCTCCCTCCATGCGACAAAGAATATCATAAACACACATATCCCGATTCCCGTGCAATGCAATGCCGAACCAAGCTACAATTCGCGTTTTGTGTTGTACAGGGCAGGTTATGGTAGTCACACAAGATGTGTCCTTAAATCGTTTTTATGTTAATTTATTAGGAGAGAGTGAGACAGATCACAACTGAACTTTGTTCCAATCGTCTAGCCACTTTGAAGAAATCTTCAATCAATATTTTAACGCTGAGCCAATGAAAACACCACGTCCGCCCCACCTGTATAAATTCTAAATATTATATTCCAAGAAACCACGTTTTACAAAGGAATCAAAAAAGAGAATTATTTTTGCTTGTGGCTGGCGCTGTTTAGCACTTTGACACGCGTTAATTATAGTCAGTAGTTGTGTAAAATTCATTTGTTTTTTGAAAATATAAGTGATTTGTATTGCCGAGCGTGTGCGATGCGGTTGTTATTCTTTATCGGATTTTGGTGCAGTGTCTCTATTCCCATTGTAATCGGTGAAACAAAAGGGATGGATATAAACATTACAAATTCACCTGCTTCGATATCAGAGGAGTCTATAAATCCGGATCTGTCATTGTCATTGCCTGCTACAAAAAAGGATGAGAAGGCGATAGATACTACCGTTTCTTGGGTTACTGCGGGAGTTGACAATGATTTTATTGATGTAACAAATGTTGCAGATACTTCGAATTTTAAAGTGAGTACTAATCCCATGATTGAGACAATTGTTGTTACTAAGTCAGCTGCTGATGATTCTATGACCACAGTAACAGCGATTCCTATGGAAACAATCAAAATACCTACAATAACAGACGAAATTGTTACAACAACTGCAAGTCCTTTAACTACCACAATTCCTCCGTCAACGACTACAATTCCTCCATCAACAACCACAATTCCTCCGTCAACCACCACAATTCCTCCGTCAACAACCACAATTCCTCCGTCAACGACTACAATTCCTCCGTCAACAACCACAATTCCTCCGTCAACGACTACAATTCCTCCGTCAACGACCACAATTTCTCCGTCAACAACCACAATTCCTCCGTCAACAACCACAATTCCTCCGTCAACGACTACAATTCCTCCGTCAACGACTACAATTCCTCCGTCAACGACCACAATTCCTCCTTCAACAACCACAATTCCTCAGTCAACGCCCGCAATTTCCACAAAAACAGATACTATTTCCACTACGATGATTATACCGTTAGATAAATCGTCGAAGCCGACTCCATCATCAGAAAAAATAATTACAAAGCAAGACATGGTTATGACGACAACAGCAGAATCATTTTTGAAAACATCTTCTGCGCTAAAAGTTGACACTTACTCCGTTAAACCAGAACCTAAAGGAAGAAACATGGACATTGGAAACAAACACCCCAGTACCGTAGATGGTTCAAAGCCTCCACCAGCTGCAGACACAGTACAATCGTCGCATCGTATGCAGGCGGTTATAATAGGAATTTCTGTTGCTCTTCTCGTTGTAGCCATCATCGTGTTAGCAATCGTTATTTACCACCGTCGAAAAATGGCTAGACGAAGACGTAGCCGGGTCGAATTTGCCAATGGTCAGGAAAACGGCGTCAGACTAAATCGCATGCAAGGGAGGGACTCCGCTAATCAACCTTTTATTGACACAAGCAGTTGGGCATATATTGACGAGAAAAATTAAAAGTGCATCTTAACGAGACTAATATTCTGTATTTCCTTTGTACCATTTATAGTTGGATTTTAGTACTACCTATTTTAACGCATCTTTAATTTGACGATCTATATGCTTAAGTAAGACTTCTTCATTACATTTTTTTCATCATTTGTTATTCTATTTGTATATTATTGCTCGTCGGCCACTGTCTTTTTAGTCCTTTGATATATTATTAAAAACAGATAATATGAACCATTGTGTTTTATGTCGTTTTTTGATAAACCAACATTTTATATGTACACTTTACGTAATATATTGTGGTAAACACTACCCATTTTTGCATGCAATTTATTATATATATATATATTTAGATATCCAACTTTCTATGAAGTGTAAACTGCCTATTTTATTGTTGCAACTTTATACGATTCTCTTGATTGTCTATAATTAATTTTTGTAAAAAGAACACTATCTCTATGTAAGTATCAATATGTGTTTCATTTTCCTTGCATATTTGCCACTTATCATGTTAATAAGTAAGACATTTATACTTAAATTGTAAATTTTATCGTTGATTTCAGCTTATTATAAAATTCCTGTTATATAATATTTTTCTCTGTTTTTAATATTAATCCGTGAAATTCTTAGTTTTTTTTCTTATTTTAAAATTGATAATTTTAAAGCTGTTCTAAAAACCTAATTCTATCAATTTGGGAGTTATCCTTTATTTTGATTTATATTATTTTTATTATTTCTGATTTATCACTTTTGTTTCTATCTAGTTAGCTGATTTAACCTGATGGTTCCAATCAATGAATTAATTATTGAATGAATCAATGAATTTTTTATGTATTTTTTCATTGAATATTTTTAAAAAGTGCAATTTTTTGTTGATTTTCTATTGTTTTATAAATCAAATTCGTCACACGTTTATTATTATATTAATTCAGGTTGTCTAATCATAATTTATTGTTGACCTCTTATTTTTATAATTTTGCGTTAGGTTGATTTATTTTACTTTCATTTAAAATGATAAATAAAATTATATTGATCAATCTCACTCACTACTAGCTTAGTAGTGTAATAAATCATAATAGTAAGTTTACATTTTTTTTAAATTTAACTTTTTGAACAGTTGAATATTACTTATTGTTTGTGAACGGTAGAGTTTAAAGGTATTTACATTATTATTCCTATTACTATATTAATATTATACAACATGATGCTTTTCATTTTAATAAGCTCTGATTTGTTTGCCATACATTTTATTTAAGGGTGTCAATATATTATTTTTAACTTTGATCAAATTTATTCAATTGACTGAAATTCAAGGACGCACTAACTTTTTAGTAAAATTTTTTAACACTAGAAGCGCCGGAATTTTAATATACCTACAAGCGCCGAACCCGTCAATTGACGATTCTATCTTATACTAG
>JAUZND010092224.1:0-14709 GCA_034780555.1 Coelogynopora nodosa | reverse complement strand
AATATCACTATGAAAAATTAACTCACTGATGAAAATACAGCGGTGCCAAACCGAAACTAACTAAAACAAAAACTATCTCTAAATATACACAAATTTAGATGGGATAAAAATGGAATTGTTTTTATCCATTACATTTACCACTATATTTTACTTTATTATAAAATTTTAATATATTTAATTAAGATAACAATAATTTATAAAAAAATTATATATTTAGGCATATATTTTACCGAAAATATATTTCTAACGGGACAAAAACAATTCTGTTTTTATCCCATCTAAATTGCATATATTTAGCAATAGTTTTTGTTTTAGTTAGTTTCGATTTGGCACTGCTGTATTTTCGTCAGTGAGTTAATTTTTCATAGTGATATTATAACTTCAAAATTAAATAACTTTGGATATATACTTTTGATTGACTTTTATTTCTTCAGATATAAATTCTACAATATATTGTAGAATTTATATATATTTTTATATACATTTATATACATTATTATACATTTATATATATATAAAACATTACTGGGGCAATATATACTATATTGAAGCAGTTCAGTTATTTTAGACAGCTCATTTCCATTAAATTGCTAAATAAATTAAAATAATCATTATATATATTATGATTAATATATTTATTATGTATTAAATTATTATTATATTATTATTATATTATTATTTAATAAGGTAATGCCTTACAGCCTATATTTATTAGTTAAATTTGTCAAAGATAAAATAACTGTTTTCTTCTTTTTAATAATATTGCTTAAAAAGTATAATTTTCATTCTTTTAAGCTGTATTATTATTACTTAACTGAAAATGTAATTTAAATAGAAATATAAAACAAATGCCAAAAAATATATAATACAATGAGATTTGAACTACTGCCATTTAATTTGGAATACTGAAACAACTTTGTTCTTTTGACCAGGGTATGTTTTGAATTGGGAAAATCTTTTGAATATAAACCTACTGACTATGTCTACATAGTATTAGTGTTATATAAAAAGCTCTTTATCATTATATATTATTATCAGACTTCACTTTCAGAGACTCTGACAACTCAGCCCAATTTGTAAACTTTGAGAAACACCATCAACTGTTCCTATATGATATGTGCATGTTATTGTTATTAATAATAATAAATATAAAAGATTTCTGGAGCTAGATCTAGCCCTAGGCCAAGTTGTCCTACATTCTACAAGCATTTTGCTTGGCCTGATTCGACAGTATAACTATAATTTAATTATCAAATTTCTTTCATAATTTCATATTTTAAATTATGATATTATTATTTTATATATTATTATTATCATGCTGATATCATACCGAACTGTTGATAGTGTTTTTCATAAAGCTAACAAATTGGGCCAAGTTGTAATAAAGTTCAAATTATAAAGTATACAATATTGTGAAAATAAAATAATTATTTCATATAATTTGTATTTTGCATTAGCGGAGATCTTATTTATCCGGTTACCGGAACTATAACAACCGCATTAATCGTAACACATTACAAATTAAAACTTTTTTAGACTAACTCTCAATCCTGCTGAAATAGCTTTCGATATATTAGAAGGATGTTTTCGTGTTGAATTCATTTGATGTGACACTCTGATTAGACAACATAATAAATATAAACATTTATCAAAATTTGTAAATATAAAAGGGCATGCAATATTATATGATATGGCTAAGAGTGCATTATATTTTAAAAATAAATGTAAACATATTAATATTCAACTAATTAATTACTATCCCTCACAAAAAAAACACAGAAAACTATAAAACTATGGCGTTTAAAATAAAAATATGTAAAAAATATATTAAAATATTTAATGGTGTAATAAAACAAAACTGTAATCATTGAAAATGTTAAATTAAAAATTAGCCATATTATATTTTTATGAATGTGCATCCGTTTTGTAAATTATTACAAAATGCTACACATTTATTTATCATTATTATCTCAAGTCCAAATATATCACAAACTTTTATTTTCCTTTCAGTATGGTCAGTATGTCTGCGGATATTATATATTATAATAATAACTTTATATGGACAATGATTCAATCTGTAAGCAGATAATTCTTTTATCTTTTACAAAGTTAATTAGTGGGTTATACCTTTCAAGGTTTTCTATATAGTACGGTATTATACAGAACTAATCTATTTTCTGCGTAGATTACGAATTCCTTCTTCAGTTTAGTTTGGGTTCCTGATGGAAACTTGAATCTGTCTGAGTTTTACAGTGAGCTCAATAATAATTAATTAATTAATTATAATTTTTATTATACTTGTCTTTATTCTAGTGTAGCTACAACCAGAATGTTCTATATGATAGCGATATTATTGGATTTTTAAATGTTATATAAATGTATAAACTCTTATAATGTACAACCTCGTACATTCGTTGAGTTATATTTTTAGTTGCATGTCTGGGTGATACGTTTGTAGCTGGATATTTTTAATGAAATTTACCTTTTGTATATTAGCATACGTCCCGCAATGTTCAAAATTAATTATATTATAATTTATTCAATTTATTACGAAATAATGGTATATTTAGCACCGCGTGGTGTGACCATGTTTGTTCGCCAATTCGAACGAAATTTAATACCCACATATTCACGTAATTAACCTTTTAACGCCGGCACCTATATATATACCGATATATATCGGAAATGATTTTTTAACTTTTTGTTAGAAAGTTCACTTCACAACTAAATCTACACCATACATATAAAAAAAAATTTATTTGGGTATGACTTTCTTCATTTACATAGAACATTAAAAAATATATTAAAAATCGTTGACTGCGAAGGAAACGTTATACAATTTACGATAATCTTTGTTCCTCTTAGTTACAGTAAGCCTAATATAAACGATTGAATATTTTATTGTGATATAGAAGGTGGTTATTAGCTCCACTACTTACAGCAAATCACCGATGCAAACCATAAAATCGGAAAAAATTGAATTTTAATTATCGCTTAATCATATTTATACCGGGCTTTTGAGTAATAATATGACCTCCAAACGTTTTAAAACTTAATTTTAAGAAAATCACGACAACTTGTAATACTAATTCGTTTGTTGATTTAATTTTTTTTAAATATGCCAGAGGGGAAGGGAATGGTTTTTTCACTAATGATGCAAACTTTAGAAAATCCGTACATTAGAATTCAAAATATAAAAACAATGATTATTCTCAGAAAAATGTTTTAATATGATCAAAACCCATAAATACAATATTACCAGCAATCAATAATGACCCTTTTAATTCGATTATAAGCGTGACCTATTTTATAATGATCAGAATCCTTATATTTTACGTCGAAGCAATATTAACGTGTCACTAAGAGAGCAAACACTTTTTTTATTGGAGGATTATTAATTATTACATAATTACTGCAAAAGAATCTGTAAAACTGGACACTCCATCCTATGCCCACCCAATAATCTTTGTTTAAATAAAGATTTTTTTTCTCTTTTTGGAGTTATTTGTCATATTGGTTCATCCATTTCAAATGGACATTATATGGCATATACCAAATACAACACTGACTGGTACAAATGTAATGATAGTCTTATTCATAAATCTAATTTTAATACTTTTCTAAACTCGTGTGGGGCCTATATGTTTTTTTGCCATCTTGATCAGTAGTAATTGAATATGGGAAGTGTGACGGTAGCGCGCTATCAAACCGGTTAAACACGCCGCTGAGGGTCCTAAGTCCCGGACCTTATTAAGTTTCTACTGTTTCTCTTTGGGTCAACTTCTACTTTTGGTCCGTTTTGGTTTTGTGTCCTGGATAATGGCTATAGTTAACATATAACCACTACAGGCATGACTTATCATCCTCTCATTTCCTAGGCCTGTGTTATAAGTACAATTATAACTTGGTGGAATTCCTTCATTTTCTTTCACTTTTGGTATTGGTCTCATTTTGGCTGGTATTCTTGAGTTTTTTCTAGGAAGTTATACTCTTGTTATTTCTAGTTCTATTAATTCGTCTCCTTTGTCTTTTGTGTATATTTTTGTCAGTTTACTTTGTTATATAGTTACCTTTTCTTTTGATTTATAATTTATTATATATGATTTATTTCTTTTCTTTCTATCTGGTAAGCTGATTTTGCCTAATGGTTCCAATCAATTCTATGGGAATACAGTTTTAAATAAAATGTTCAATATTCTATCTAAAAATTAATTTTGTTTCCAAATTCATGTAAAAAATATAAACATTTTATATTTATGATTAATATATTATTAATTTTACCAACACATAATTAAAGACAATACTGAAAGACTGAGAGATTGAAAGACTGAAGGACGGAATATTGAAAATTGAATTTCTGTTTTATTGAGAATACTTTCATTACACAATTGAACAGAACATTTCGTCAACCAAAGACCGTAATTGTATTATCGTCTATATACCGATTGCAGTCCTTTGTAGAAGCCGTGTAATCATTTGATTTTTGATCACATAGAAACGACATTAGAATGAATATAAAAAAGAATGGTTATACTTAATTTAAAACAAACGTTTTACACAATTAATAATATGCGTCACTTGTTGCGATTGTGAATGTATCATATAGGGCGGATACTGCATTTTAACTTAGTGAGATGGAATAATTGAAAGATGCATACGACGTATATATAACATGTCTGTTCTGTCTAAAAATCTCTAAGATTTACAATTTAAACAAGGCATACCTTGCAGATCTCGATGTCTGCAAGGTTTATCTTATAAATCTCTAAGAATTACAATTTAAACGAGGTATACCTTGCATACCTCTAGGTAATTCTGGCAGACCTCAAGTTTAACCTTGCAGACCTCGAGGTAAACGAGGTAAGCCTTGCAGACATCTTAGAGATTTCTGAACACTGAACCCTTTAGTCCACTAGTGGACCAAAGGGTTCAGCATGAAAATCTTTAAGATATACAATTTAAACTAGGCATACCTTAAAGACCTCGAGGTAAACGAGGTAAACCTTGCAGAACTCAAGGTAAACGAGGTAAACCTTGCAGACCTCGAGGTAAACGAAGTAAACCTTGCAGACTTCGAAGTAAACGAGGTATACCTTGCAGATCTCATTTAAATTGTAAATCTTAGAGATTTCCACACTGAACCCTTTGGTCCGCCCTACACCCTTGCTTGTACTGTATATTACTCCACCTTTTTTTTAATTGTTCTTTTTCGAATCGCACTCCAGTCATGGCGAACAGACTGTCTGTTCTGACCTTTTTGTTAGCCATTTCTTTAGTATTTTCTTTTTTATTAAATATAAATTGTCTTTTAAGATATTTCAAAAAACAAATTCGGTTTTGTCGTCCATATTTTATGCTGAACACGGCAGTTGTAAATTTATAACTATATCGATCCGATACACAATAAGTAGAGAAATAACTCTGAAAAATGGAGTAACAATCTACGCTGCCTAATTTTTAATTTTGTGAGCGCAATAAAGTACAACCAAGTTGAACTTAACCTAGTGCGACTTTGTGCATACCTCTAGGGTAGTCGGACTTGCTCAAGTTCAACTACGCTAGTTCGACTAGGGTAGTCAGACTTTTCCTTTCTGCACACGGCTTATTATATAACCTGTTATGATTTACATATTCATTAAAATCATTAACGTTTTAGTGAAATTAGTCGACTATTTAGTGACTTAAAGTGACTGCTTGATTTTTATTACTTTTTGCTGTATATTTTACATTATTTTAACTAATCTGCGGTCGTTTCACAAAATACTTCCTTCCGATTGAGAAAAGATATAATCTCCATTACACTTTTCATATAATTTGTTCATTTCTTCCATGGTATACGTGTTCGGATGACAGTCAATTAACATAAAATTTTCATTTGTTAATAATTCAAATAAAATATAATAATTAGGATATTAGTCTTTCTACAATATAAATATGAATCAGTGATTTCATTCTCAATTCTGATCAAATTATATAATTATCATGACTGGTATTTCTTTTCATAATAGTTTTGGCAATGACTGTATTTTACTACAGCTGATATATTGTACATTGATACCGCGAAATTTGTGCCCTCTATGACCTCTACGTTCCGATTGTGAAAAAATAAGTTAAATCCAAAAAATAATAAAAACAAGTTGTCAATTTCCGTCGTTAGTTTTATTCATATATGTAAATTTTCACCCGAAGTCTTATACAACAAGGCTTACTATGTAAGTGTACATATCGAGAACCAGTCTAAGCGGTTCTCTATATCATATTCACTTCCAAAATCTATATTCAGTTCAAAAACGTGGTGTGCATTCAAGATTAAAGGTATCACAATAGGCGAGGCATAAAATTTGAATAAAATGTCTATTAGTTCTACTCGCAAAATATTAGCAAGCATATGTTTCAATTTGTCAACGTTATAATAGGTAGAAAAAGCGAAAGCATAATTCAATTCGAATGACTAAAAATTACAATTTTAAACATTCAAAACAAATTTCATGAAAAATAGTATTGGCGCATTATCCACTTATTTGTTCCGTTAAATGCTCAATTGAAACAACCTGATCATATCCCTTTAACTGTTGCGACAAGGCTTTGACAACCGTCTCACATCGTCCGCATGTGGCCACTTTGTCAATAATAGTTACATAAACTTATCGGTAAAGACTGATAAACTTCTTTTTTACGATTAATAATATTATTTTACAGTAGAATGTCCAAACAAAAATATTATAGTATAACAGCCAAAGGAGTTTGGAGGATATAGAAATGATATGCAAATGTTTAATCGCATGTATCGCATGTTATTCAAAAATAATTATTTATTATACTTTATTATAATATTATTATTTATTATAAATTGTCACACATAGACCACATAGAAGTTTTCAAAAATTTGAAACAAATTTAAATTAAAAATATATTTAATAATTTTAGTTTTTTATGAATATGTTTGTTCTTTTGAGGATATCTTATGATAAAATATGGCATTAAAGCATCGATATTAACAGTGATGTCATTCATAATATTTAATGCTGATTTAATAGTGCATAAAGCAAAATATCAAACAGCTTCTCAAAATTACTAGTAAAATGACTTGAAATGACGAGTAAAATAACTTATAATAAATAGTATATGACTTTTAATGACAAATAAAATTGCTTGTAATGACTAGTAAAAGAACTCATAATGATTAGTAAAAATCTATGAAAATATTCCTACAATCTGGAGATAATATAATGTCAACAAAATAAAAATGTATCGTCAAATTAAGGATCTCTGTGTTTTTACCTACTAAAGAGATGCTTACTATCAACATTCAAAACTAAAAATAAATCATTTAATGTATTTAGTTACAGTAAATATTTATATAAAAATGTAAAACTAAAATTTTAATACCACAATTTTTTTTAATTTGTCGGTATGCAAAAAATTAGCAACATGAAAAGTAGGATTTTTCTTTGGGCTATTCTTCTTAATGTGTTATTAAAATTGCAAATCTATATAGGCTATACTAAAAATAATTGTTATTTTAGCTGAGATATACCTAATACAGACTGATGTATTTTTTAAAAGAATTTAGAACTAAGTTCAATAAAGAAATTAATATGTGACCGTCATGTTTCAGGATTAACTAAATTCAATTATAAACTCTAATTTTAAATGATACTTATAATAAGATTTAATATGAATGTGGGCTGTCATGGTTGTAGCAATTTCATAATAAATTAGTAAAATAAGAATGTAAACGATGGATGTATAATTTCAAATTATATTTAATGAATTTTCGACATTCCGTCGTAGTCTTATTACAAAAGTGGTTTTAAGATACTAATAAATTGAAATTTAAATACTGTTAAAAATATTAAAATTTAATCACCCAGTTTGATAAAAATGTTAAATATAATTTGGAGTTAAACACATAGTCTACATTCTTATTTTACTTATTGATACTTATAATATATAAAAACACATTTTACAACTATAATTTACTTTATAATTGTTAATAAGATACAGAATTAATTATGTGGCATCATGGTTGCATTTTCAATTTAGATTTTTTATTTTTGGCAAGTTATGATTAAAAAAATTAAAACCAGATTCTTACTGAAAATTCTGTTGAAAAATGGAACAATAAAAAAATATATAGATCTATCATTTCAATAGTATAAAACGGAATATTTACATTTAGAAAATATATATTTTTAACAAAACAAATTATATAAAAATCACTTTCTGTAAGATTTAGAAAAAATTATACAGAAGTTAAAATCATAAATAATCAAAGTTATTACATATAGTTTATACTTATTGCAATAACATCAGTGAATAAGTTTTTTTTAATTTAATTTGCAAACCTTTTTTACATTTACGTTGTTTTAAAATAATGTTATATATATATTACAAATCAGGTCAAAGATTTAGTTAATAAGTTGGATTAATAAATCGATCATTAAGAAATCGTATAGCAAAGAATATTAAACAATTAAACACTTTAAGTATTCATACAGTGCATAGGGAGTAGAAAATTTACTTTTGGAATATTTTGCGTCATTTTAAAGTGCCTTACAACCAAGTTGTTAATTATTTTTTTTAATTGAGTTGAAATACTTGCTACATATAGATTGAAGAAAGTAAGTAAGCCTTTCTGATAATTAAAAAAATGATTATAATCTGGGATCTATAAAAATGACCAAATATTCAATTAGACTGGCGACATTATTCTGGACTTTGACTTGACTTGGTACACAAGATTATGATTATAAAATAATTATAACAGATTTTATTTTAGAATCGGAGTAATGTTGATAGATTTCACAATAACCAGATATATTTTCTAACAAATTGTTGTAATAAGTACAAATTTACAATTTTATACAAATACAACAATTTTGAAACAAATATTTTGAATTAAACATTTATTTTAAAGTGAATAACTTTAAAAATTTTATTGTGTAAAACATTTTTTTTAAATTAAGTTATATAGAAAAAATTGAAAATAAGATGTTTAAATTAGGTTCTAAACTCACACAACTGATTTACTTTTAAAAATCATTCCAAAAATTGTTAAAAACGCGTGAAAAAACAAGGTAAATTATAATTTGTACTCACGGGCAAATAGTGTGATGATAAGTATTACAAACATGATACATTTATCACTGACAGGCATATTGACTGGTTGAATATAAAGTATATTTTCAAATTATTATAAAACCTACAACCGGTGATATTGTTTACCAAACTTCAAAACACGAGTCAGCGATCTCTCAAACCACGTAAAAGTGGCTCTTGATTTAAATACAGAATTCTTATATCTCAAAAACACAGAATAAGTTACGATTTTAGTTGCTTTCTAATTGGCTGATTCATATAAACATTATCACAAAAGTTATTGGTATTAACAGCGGATAAAATTAATAATATTTAATTTTATATAACTTAGCAAAATAATTAAATAAGCGAACCTCTCATCGTGGGACGAGCTAAAAGGGGAGCCATTGGGCCCATGGCCCATATGCCCTACTTTTTTTTGTAATTTCGTAACTTTTTTCTTTTTTAACTATACACCTATTTAGTTTGGCGTCCGCCGTTTACATTATATGGTGCGGCTCATGATTATTTAAAATAATAGTCTTAGCTATTTTTTAAATTGCTCAAAATTAATGAAAGATAGTTGACCATTATGAATAATGGTTGCATAACTTCCACATGATTCTTATTTGTTATATAGCAAAACAATATTTGTAGCATTCGTATACATTTTACAATCTTAGAGATTGGAAATTTATCCCTGTAGAACTCTATAGCATCCACAACCAGGCCTATATTAAAACTTGACATTAGACTAGACATAATTTAAACATTATTTAAACTAGACATAAGAAATTGAAAAATCTTAACAAATAAAACATTTAGAAAACTGTATCGACTTAAAAATACCTTTTTATTCAATGTTAGTACATAAAATAAATAATAAATAAATAATAATAAATGTAGAACATAAACCGGTAAACGCCTACACAGTGATTCGCCAACGCCTCACGAGAATATTCGGTCTCAATAGGCGTGAGCAGGCGGCTAGTATCCTAGACGCCGCAGCTATCGGGGACCGTATTCCTTCTGCCATAATGGACGAACTCCTTCAACTCCAAGACGGCCAGGCTGTAGACTTTCTCCTGCGTGAAGTCTTCTTGCCCCTGCTGCCTCGTGACGTCGCAACTGCCGTCGCCAACTCAAAGTTTGACCTACGCGAATTAGCGGAGGAAGCAGAGGAACACTTCAGGTCGACGGGGGAGCGAATTAGCCGCGGGCCTAGAGTGGTCAACGCCTTCAAGACCACGTCCTCGTCGTCAACCGCCCAAAGTGCATTTTCGGCGTCAACGAGATCGACTTTCTAGGCCTCCGCGTCAGCTCCTCAGGCATCCAACCACTGCCCGAGAAGGTCCGTGCCATCAGAAACTTTCTGCGCCTTGCATCACTCAAGTCGCTTCAGAAATGGTTGGGATGCTGAACTACTATCACCGTTTCCTACCGCATGTTGCCGGCAATCTCGCGCCGCTTCATCGCGCTTTGGCTGGAGAAAAATAAACATGTGGCGCTTTAATGGACGGCCGAGATGGATGTTGCTTTCATTGCGGCCTAGAACGCCCTCGCCGACGCTGCTATCGTCGTCCACCCACCAGTTAACGGCGAACCTCATGACGTTAACAGTTGACGCCTCCCAGACCGCTTTTGGTGCAGTGCTTGAATAGCACCTCGACAACATCTGGCGTCCGCTGGGGTTTTTCAGTCGGAAACTACGAGACCCCTGCGAGACGAAATATTCCGCTTTTAACCGCGAACTTCTCGGTGCTTTTCTCGCCACGCGTCACTCCCGGTACTTTCTCGAAGGCCGTCAATTCGCGCTCTACACCGACCAAAACTCTTTCATTTCATCTATTTGAAAAGCTTTGGTGCCATGCAATGCCAAACAACATAATCAACTTGCCCATCCCAGCGATTACACTATGAATTTCCGTTAAATCGAGGGCAAGAACAACGTCGTAGCAGACGTCCTGTCGTGCGCGCTAGTTGTGGAAGCCGATGAGAGTGATTCAGACGGGATTTTTATTGGTGCCATCGATGTAGTTGAAGGTGTTGATTACTGCGCCATAGCGCCAACGTCAACCATCTTTGCGGCGACCAGACCGGCCTGCGCGTAAACGAAGTCAGGGTGAAGGGCGGTGCGCTTACTCTGCGACAACTCCACCGGCGTCTATCGTCCTTTAGTGCCGATGTTATTCTTTCGCCAAGTTTTCGACAGCGTCCATGGATCTCCCTCGCTCGAGCACTACTGCGGGTTTGGGTTGCCCGTTTTGGAACGAAGGCTCACATAATCTCCGGTAGAGGCGCTCAGTTTACTTCCGCTTTGTGGACGTAACTCTCAATCCTTCTGGGCACCAAACTGCATTAGACGACGGCCTTTCATCTTCAGTCCAACGGCATGGTAGAACACTTTCACAGGAACCTCAAAGTCGCCCTCTGCGCCAACTATAAATCAAGTTCTTTGTATATTGATAGTTTTTTGGCTTTTCAATGTTTTTAATATTTTTTAAAATTTCATTTGCTGTTTTTCTGATGACTTCTTTTATACATTTTATTGGTAAATTAGCACTTACCCACTGTTTCAAACGTTCTTTGTATTCAGATTGTATTATTTTAATAAAGCAAAATAATATTTATCAATAATAAATTATTAATAATAAATATATTTTTAAAACATTTTCTGACTGCATAAAAATGAATTTTTCATTTGTCAAATGTTCAAATAATAATTATGGTTAATATCATAATTTAGATAATACATCATAATATATAACATAATACGTAATAACACTACTTTTTGTTGTCTGTTAGACAACATTGGGAGTTCCAGGAAATTAATGTTTCTGCAATTAATCATAAAACGAATGAAATAATCTTTTAAAAAATCCGGGGAAAAATAATTATAATACACTTACACTGAGACAATTTAATTATATAATACGATTATATAAGATTATTAATTATCAACAGTTATGCCATTAAATAAAATTATTCGTATTATATTTCATTTATATATCATAACCATTTTAAATGCATATGTACGTAGTATATCAATCATTTTACAGACCTTCCAAAAAATCTATTAATTTGTCTACTTCAAACATTTTACGTCTTTTCAATTTATGTTGTTTATTTTCCTAGCTAATTTTTTTTTATTGCCGACTTTAACAAATTAGTTTATTCGCTTCGGTTTATTCTTTTATAATTTTTCAATAGATAACCTATAGAATAGAATGTAAATAGAATGTAGATTAAATAGAATGTAAATGTCTTTTTTGTAACAATTATAAAGTTCAGGGAAAAGGCTTTATTTTGGGGCAACCGCTAACATTTTTACGTTTTCATATATATATAAAATAACAAGCAATTTTTTGACTTCAAAATTATTTAATCATTTCTGACATTTATTTCATAAACATGGAAATAGTTTTGTAATATTTGTAGATTGGTGTACCGTATATGCAATGTATCAAAAATTACTATTTGTCTTAATTTTTGTCTATTACATTATTACGTTATAGGCTTTATTTAGCTTATTTATTCAAAAAAGTATATTTCTTCATATTTTAATTATATCAAAAAAATATGTTTTTGGATCTTTGACAGTTTAATTATAAAATTATGTATGTAACAGACTATTTTTTAGCAATGTATACACAATTTATAGTCAATGTCAAAGATATTGAGTTATTCATATAAACTTATACGGCCGTATTACAGAACGCGTTCTAAAACTAAGGTCGGTGCCAGTGCTAAGACTAACCTTTGGACTAACTATCTCGGATTTCTAAATGCGTATTCCAGATTGTCAGGACTTTTTTACCCGGGTGCCAAGATATAATGCGCGATTATTATTTCCCCTTTTTTATCAATTGGCTCTTGGCGCATCAAACTATTCTCTGATTCGTATTCGTTAGTGTCATTGACCCCGCAGTTTCACTTCAGGATTGATCAGTTCTTTACAACTGTAAAGGCAAAATCATATTAAAATATTCAAATCATTTATAATATATAAGTTTGTATAAAATATCTAGACAACCTGCCAAGCTATAGTAATACAGACCCGATAATTGTTATTATTATATAGGACCCGATGTAATTATATTATGTCTAAATATTTAATTACTTTTGTTCAAAATAAAATTGTAATTAATATTTTATTATAAACGAAATATAAACGAAAGAAAGCGGGTTTACAATAATAATAATAATAGTGAATGTAATTAGTTTTATATGCTATAAAAATTTTATATCGTTTAAAAAATGTATTTTACGGGATATGTTTTGCGACACTTTATACAAGAAATATATTGCTTTCATACTTTTAATATATCTACCAAATCAATCAATTTTGATGTGAGCATGTCATGTAAATACTTATATTTGTAAATTAGATAATGGAATCTATATTAATATTGAGATAGAGCTACATATGTATTTTCTTTATTAGTTATATTTTTAATTTATTTTCACTAACGTGTCAAAAACGTAATGTTATATATGTAGGTACAATCAAAATGTTTAAGCTCTTTTGAAAAAAGTTGTATTTCAATTATATCATGCTATCATGGAAATAATATATTGTTTACATTTTTTTTAAACTTTAAAAAATTACAATTCCTTACAAAAAACATTTCATAATTTTATTTTATAATTCAATGTAAAAAACTGTTGATAAAACCTTTATATGTGCATTATAATGCGTTTACAACGATTCTGCTAAAGAAGTTCTTGAGAGAAAAAGCAGCAAGAAAAATCCTTGGATTACGGATAACGTCATCCAAAAGTGTGAAAGGCGCCGTAACCTTAAAGGAAATCGCTTCAAGGGATCAAGCGAAGCCTTGTCCTACAAACTAGCTAACAAAGAAGTCAAATCGGCGGTCAAAGATGCTAAAGAAAAATGGATTAGCAGGCATTGCGAGCTTATCGAAACTGACATGAAAAGGAACCCGCGAAGAGCTTATGAAGCTGTTAAACAAATTAATAACAGAAAATGCAGAAACTCAACTCAAGTAATAGAAAATAAGGACGGAAATCTCCTTATTAAACCGGAAGAAGTGGCAAATAGATGGAAAGAATACTGCGAGGAGCTCTATAACCACGACGCCGAGAAAGACAACAATATCCTTCACGATCTCAAACAGAAAAGGTCACTTAGTGAAGAAGCCCCAGAAATCTCGAGGTCTGAGATTGAACAAGCTATTAAAAGCTTGAAAAACAATAAATCCCCAGGTGTGGATGACACCCCTAGCGAGCTTATTAAGCATGGTGGGGAAGAGGTCATCTCGCTGTTGCAAAACATCTGCAACAAAATCCTGAGAACAGGTGAATGGCCGATTGACTGGACAAAGTCTATCCTGATTCCTATCCCCAAAAAAGGCAACATCAAGAAATGTAATAACTATAGGACCATCAGCCTTATTAGCCACCCCAGTAAAGTATTTCTTACTATCTTGAAAAAGAGAATGCACAATACTGTCGAAACCATCCTGGATCAAAGCCAAGCAGGGTTCAGACCTCGAAGAAGTACCACTGAGCAAATTTGTAACCTACGAATTCTTTGCGAAAAGTATAGAGCTAATGGTAATAGCATCTACCATAACTTCATTGATTTCAAGAAAGCCTTCGATCGGG
>JAUZND010092223.1:0-14710 GCA_034780555.1 Coelogynopora nodosa | reverse complement strand
TATTAGTTAATTAATTATTATTTACCACTTTTTACGTATTTTTACTCTAGTTCAAGGCCACCACAATTTTGCAAAAGTCCTCTGGTGGTCTTCAAAACCGAGTTTGCGGAACACTGGTATAGTAGTATAGCAAGAACGCATGGCTAAATCTAGAAATAAGTTTTAAAACTTTTAAAATTACATTCATTTCATACATCAAAGAGACGTTATTTATTACTTGATCTGCCCTTGTAAATGTGCCTGTGATTTCAAAAATAGGCAAATTAGTTCATTTCTGAACTGTAATTCGATTATAGAAAGACAAACATCAAATATTTTTTGATATTTTTATATTAGAATCGAAAAAAAGTATTGGAAATTTTTTACTTTTGTTCTAAAAATATGTTTATCTTGAGCATGTTCAGAGTATACTTTCTCGGACACGTGATAATGTGTTTTGAGTGTTTTGCAATTCTGATTCTGTTGAATGCAATAACAGTACTATGCATTATTGTGTAGAAAACATAATGTTTTCTTTATAGGCCTATGCCAAGTTTTCATGACTATATAGATCGAAAGGCGGGAACATTCCCCCTCCATAAATGGAAAAGCTGCATGGATATAATATGGTTACGCTTGTGCTTGTATCATTCAGTACCCGCATGGATGAGACAGCTTGTTTTAAATGTATTCAATGGATCATGTGCATTATAATGTATGTTATATACAGATCATAAATGTTTTTTTATCCCATTTTCCTTTGATTATAACTCTCCAGAGTAATATATTATATTAGTTAGACCATTTATTGGTATGATATATGGTTTATATTTGTCGATGATACATGTATGTACATGGTCTATTACCCTTAATAAGAAAACTACTGAATATGAAGTATAAAAATAGCGGCCATTTTGAATTATGAAGTCTTACAAAGAAGGATATACGAATAACTTCTTTTTACATGCATATTATTTGTACTAGTCTATTCATGATTCAGAATTAATATACAGTTTTATCGGTAGAATCATTTGAACAAAAATACTTTAAAGGCCACAGTGTAGCATAACTCTCTGATCGTTTTGAATTATTTATCCAAGTTGATAAAATTCTCCTTGAAATCATCCTATTTGTCATTGTATGGCAGGAGTGTACTGTTTTTTAAAAGTTGTTAAGTTAACTTTAGTGATCGATTACTAACAATGCTATATCTTCCATCAATTTCAAATCAAAACTATAGGAATACCGTATAGTTTAGATCACTTTTTAAGAGGCAACATTGAACTCAGTTACTTTGAATTTGTCGCAAAAAAACATTAATGTTGTTTAAATCACTTACCCACTGAAGTTATTATCCGAAATTCTAATTGGTTGACATGTTTTTAAATTAGGGCCCCCCTAATTTTAGGGTGATCCTGTAATGCGATCTGTATTCCATATTACTTGAAATAATTATATAAAATTGAAAATATTATTATTATACTGTTTAAAATTATAACAATAATTAAAATTTATCGTAATTGAAAAAGACCAATGGGTATGAGTTAAAACGAGTAAATCCAGAAATAGGATCAATAGTATCGATTTATAGATTTTTTTAATATTATGAAAATCATTTAATCAATCAGCATCTATCAACAGTTTTGACTTAAATTTTGTGGAACATCCTGAGGAAAAAACCGGAGAAAAAACCGGAGGAATAAATAACTAGTTTTTAAGGTCGGCCTTAAAACAAGCAACAAAGATAAACAAACAATTTTAATTTAAAGAATGTAATAATTACTTAAAATTAGTTATAATTCATTTATTTGTATATTTCAGAATTAATTAAAATTTATACGTATTTTGACCATTTTTATCGACATTCAAAAATCCTTTATAATTGTTTTTATTTATTAATTTGATTATTTTAAAATCCATTTTGTTTATTTTAGATACAATTGCATTGATGACCTTGAAAAATAGGTTAAATTTCCTTAGGATTTGTCCACCGCTTTTTTCTCCGCTTTTTCCTTCGGATTTTCCTCCGGATTTAAGTCACAACCTCTATCAATATAAATATTCATAATTTTATGGGAAAATTATTTAGCGTTATTACTTTTACAATATTATTGTAAAAGTGAATAGTTATAAATATAATTCTTATTTTTTATTGTATATTGTTTATAATAAATTTTCGCAAAAGGGATCAAAACTAAATTTTTCCTAAATAAATTTTTAAATCATTGATTTTTTTTTTGGATTCCTTTTTTATAATTTTTTATCAGTAAATTTTTTATAATATTTTAACTTTTTAAACATTTTATTAACGAATTAATTAATAGAAGATTTCTATTCTGTATTCGGTTTTAAATGACATGTAGGCCTACGTGAGACTATCATTTCTTAAAATTTGCACTTTACCAGTTTATCGAATGATATTGTTACACTATTTAAAATGAGTTATAGTTACTTATATGTCAACGCTTTGGGAGGAATTTTATGCGATTGTATTTCTTATACTAATTTTATATAAAAGTATAAACTGGTAAGCTGTTAAAGTAGTAGCCATTTAAGATCCCACACACATAGATAATGTAAGATTTAATGTAGCTGGTCTATTTTCAGTTATGTAAAACATAAAACATATTCACCATTTTCGGTGATGGAGAGGCCTACAGTTGTCATCTTCAATGTTCATTCATTGCTAGAGTGTACATTGTATATTAAACCAGCAACATACCTCACTTTACAAATTCTCGCAGTAATCGATTAGTGTTTCTAAGAAAGAGTTATTTCTTGTTGAAAACATATTATTTCAAATCAAACATAGAGTAACATTGCAAACAAGAAACAACAAGTAAACAAACAGTTTTAAGCCAGAATAGCATTTACATATGAAATTAGGAAGTTAACTTAGCAGCTTTAGCTATATCATGTTTGTCTAATAACTATGTGGAGGGCAGGTATCCTATCTATGGCCCCAATTGTTGATTTAAACTTCCATTTTCCATAGCGTTGTTAAAAAATAATTTATTTTGCATTACACACTAAATGCCTCACATAGAATTGGTAATATATATGCGTAGTTAAAATATGCTTTGAAAAAAACTGTTCCAAAATATAACATTGTAGAATGAATATACGGTGAATTTCTTTTCAGTGAATGTTTTATTTACAAATAATAAATTATGAATGATTTTAGAATATGATTTTGAGAGAAAGAAAAGGATTAATATTGGATTGAACATATTATTTACAATTGTTCCGACTGCACAGTATATAACTCTCTGATGAAATCATATTTTTGCGAAGAAATTGTTCAGATATAAAAATGTTGATAAAGTCAAGCTACATAAATTGTATAAATGGTGGAGAAAGTAAAATCGTTACTGAAAAACTTCTGATCGTTACAATAAAAATAATAAATAACTTTGTAAATCGGTTATATAGAAACACTGTTAACTTATGAGATAGCCTACCTTAACTGACTGATACATGTTCAACTGTTCAACTATTTCTAAACCGTTCTCAACATGTGCATTAATATGTAGTAACAATCAGTCGAACATTGGCTCGACTGATCACAAACAAATTACGATCAGCAGTTTAGTTGTCTATTTTTACGCAGTTAAATAGGATCATGATAGCCATGGTAGCGCTACTTTTATAGAGTAGAGGCGACATCGCGTTGTCTAACGAAATACGAGCCAGGAGCCGCAGAACAACGTTGAAATGAGTCGTGTTCAAAAGATCACATTATCGAATAGAAGACCTTTCATAGCGTTTTCATAAATATGGCCTTTTTTAATATAAAAATGGGACACAAATACATCCTATACAAAAATCGATACCACGCTCTCTTAACTATATCCGACTACGTTTGAAATATAATAATATCAGTGAATCAGTTCATTGCCATGCTGTTCAAATAAAGACAAGCGTATGAGATTTATCCATTGAATAAATATAGAAATCACTAATAAAGTGTTCGAAAACCTGATTTTTGTAAGTAAAAAATGGTCAAAATTAAAAATAAAGATTTTTGCTAACCGTCCAATGAAATTAGTAAAAAGAGGTTTTTATTGCATCTCCATATTAATATATTGTTTGTAGAAGAATGCATTAGCGCAGTGATAAAGATGATTATTATAGGAATCAGCACAAGAGAATTCAAGAAATGGAAAATAAATTGCTGTTTAAAATATTCATTGCATAAATACTGCATAAAGTTTATTATAATTCATTAAATATTTTCTACGTCAGTAAATTCGCGCATAATATTAGTTAATTAGCTATAATATTTATTAGAATTCGAAATAAAATGTTTAAACATTATGGAAATTGATAAATTATGAAATCATGAAAATGCATTATGCTCTTAAAAATGTATTTTGACTTGTGAAAACACGGGAATGCTCGCAAGTATAGCATATTAAATAAAATTAAATTTCATTACCAACGCAACGGATAACCCGACTATGTCATTATTATTGTACTATCGTAGTTGACCAGTTTTTTTATTCTAAAGACACTCTATTGGTTAATTTCTGTGACTTTCTATTGGTTAATTACTGTGACTTTCTATTGGTTAATTTCAATGCCTTTCTATTGGTTAATTTCTATGACTTTCTATTGGTTAATGTCTATGATTTTCTATTGGTTAATTTCTATGACTTTTAATTGTTTAATTTCTATGACTTTCTATTGATTAATTTCTATGACTTTCTATTGGTTACTTTAAGAAATGTCAAAGTCATTTTCGATTAGTTCAAGATATTAGAAAAAATCAAAACGTGCACTTGAATTATCAATTATATGATCAATATTACACGTCTAATATACTTACAAATAGCAAAATATAATTCATGCAATCTTGAGTTCATTTAAAATGACCCTGACATTTATTAGATTAGGGTGATTGACCATACCTAATTTGATAAAATAAGAAAAAATAAAACTTTAGTTGTTAATTATAATATTTGATCATACAATTTCGACTTTGTTTTATTGGATTAATATAAAGTTATGCAAACCAAATCAATTTACTCGATTTCTGTTGATCGATTTCTTATATAGCAATTTTGCGGAAAATTTTATTAAGTAGAGGTGCGAACGTTTTTTCAATAGAGTTTATGATTTATGTATGTAGAGGGGCTATCACCTCACTATTCTTTAATGTCCTGGAAAGATTCCTTCCATCTACTGTTTATGGATTTAAATTTATTCATTATTTATGGTAATATAAAATATAGGTCCAAATTGATAAATATATAATCTCGGTACAATACATTAAATGAATTTCTACTAAATAAAACTTAAAATATCCGTTCAGCTACTCGACGATAATGTATACGTAATATACAATACCATACGACATATTAAATATCCTAATAAATCTTTATTTTATCATTATTTATTTATAAAATTTAGTTTGATTACATTTTTTGGATAATCATAACAATTTAAGATTTGCGGTTGTGAACTCTTCAGTGTACTAGTCAAGTTTGAATAATCAGATATATAGTCTATATTACATCATGTTAAATTATTTGTGATGCTTTTAGCATTTTGAGTCAAACTCTAATCACAATCACAATAACAATTTATTCAATTCAAAAATATATATTTTTCGTCATTTATGTTTAATCATCTGATTTATGCTTTTATCTCTGGGAAAGAAACGACATAGGAAATTTTATTTCAAAATAATGTTTTATAATATACTTATTATAGTTGATTAATTATATATATATATATATAGTTTAGGGATATACATTTATCAACCTAAAGTTATTATATATATTTAAATCAATAATATGTTCAACAGTAATAACTACAGATATTCTACAGCCAGTAATTTCAATGTTGTACTATCATGACTTTGATATCTCTGATATATTTAGTATCTCTGATAGCAAGGCAAAATAAATAATTTGTTTATTCTTTTCAGATATTTTATAAACCTATTAAAACTGCCAAACCTTGTGAACCTACTAAACCTGCGTTATCTCATTTTTTTAAAATATTTATGTATTATTAAAATTTCCCTTAAGATTGGGAAAAATTGTTTACCTGTTTATGCCATTTTATTAAATAAATGTTTAATATTATGTACTAAATTGCATATTATTTAAACTTCATCGGAAACGAACAACTTTCTTCATCTACATGGAAGTTAATTGAATTGAAAGTAAACTTTAATTGTAGAAATTGTTTGTCTCTTAGTTAGATGCCATTTTTTTAAATTTCTAACTGATAAATTACATGAATGCAATATCAATGATACCATAAAAATGAAAATTCATTTAACATTTTATCCTAATTAGTTTTCATGCTCTATAGTTAATGAAAAGTAAAAAGTTTTGTGTTCTATATAAATTAGGAGCAGTCAAATGTCAACATGTGATACACAAAACGGTTTGAACTTTTTTAACTCGTCATTTATTAGTTAGTTTGAAATTGTTATTAGTAAACAAATATAATATTTACATAATAATTACATACAGTACAATTAGTAAATTATTCATTTAAAAATAAAATATTACAAATATATGTATATATAATGTTATTTTACCTTAGAGAAATATAACTTTCATTATTGAAATTAAAAATCAGCCAGTATAAAATGATATTGTATTAAATTATATAGAACACAACATAGATATGTATATATATATATATATATATATATTAAAATGAATGTATATATATATATATATTGTATATTATAGATTAGTCACTTATAAAATTGAGTACTTTCCATCCTACTCTTGAAGTCAAAAGTAAGTAAGTAAATTAATTATCATGCCCTATTTGATGATGTTCAGACTATGACATAACATATCATGAGGTCTCTATACATGCATGGCTTCTGTGACATAACATATCATGAGGTCTCTATACATGCATGGCTTCTGTGACATAACAGATCATGAGGTTTCTATACATGCATGGGTTCTGTGACATAACAGATCATGAGGTCTCTATACATGCATGGCTTCTGTGACATAACATAACACATCATGAGGTCTCTATACATGCATATAAACATGCATACATCCTAATAAACATGAGATATATTTATGTATCTTCGGTAAATCTCACTGTGAGAAAAATATAGGAATAAAATTGAATTAAAAAGATCTTTTTATTTCAAAATTTAACTGAACGGCATGACATATTATTATTAATTTGATTTTAAATATATAAAGATAATATAGTCTATTAACACCCAACATAATACCCATATAATTAGAGTTTTAGATAGCAACATACATTTGTTTATTAAATCAAATCAAATATATATTTATAAATATGTCTATTTATAAATATTTGTCTAATTACGCCATATTTATATGCAATATGTAATATTTATAAATATTTGTCTAATTACGCCATATTTATATGCAATATGTAATATTTATAAATATTTGTCTAATTATGCACGGACAAACAATGCTGCGTGTAATCTGTATAATGACTAATTATTCTCTGTGTTGTATCATTTGTGTACAATTTCCTCCTACCGTATCCATTAATAACTATTAAAATATAACTATACAATTTATTTTTATTATTTAAAATTTGTTTTTGTTAATGGCAGGGGTGATTGTCATCATGTCACAGATCAATTCCATATAACTTGTTTTTGCTACAATGAGGTTTTCTGTGAAGTAAAAAAACACAGTAGTCTTTCAGTGAAGTAGAAAAACACGCCCTATAGGCCTATGTATATGCCAAATTAAGAGAATGGAAATATCTTTTGTATATCTAATCTTTCATCTTTTGACTTTGTCTTTTAGATTTATTTTCCCATTATTATCGCTGCATAAATATATGTTAAAAATTATGGATTATCTCCATAATATAGTTTTACTTTGGGCAAATAATGTTGGAGGGTAAAGAAGCTGTTGATAACTATACATTAATTTCTTGTGTATATAATTAAAAATATATAACTAAATGGTCGGTTTAAATCTAGATAATAAACAATGGGGGTAGTGAACCCTTGTGCCCTCCTTTTTCTACAATTAGGTATTAATAAAAGTAGGTCGACATAATTGACGCAATTTGTAACAATTACAGTACCCATAATAATTGGTATGCATTGTACTGTCACATTAACCCTGTCGCTTTTAAATTTGAAGATAGACTATTAAAGTTTTTGTTTATCATGTATACATGCAATAATCTCATATAAAAAATTAATGCTGCATCAATTTCATCAAAGTATTTTTACAGACTAAATTAAACTAACGCTTAGTATTTGGCATTCTATTTATTGGTGATAACCGGTTGATCATTTATAGTTAACATGAGAGCCACTAAAGTGTACTGTATGACCTATACAAAGTCTAGTATAGTCAAAAATGTGGTAAATTTGAAATAAATAAATGTGGAATTCATTAACATTTAAGTCATTTGAGTCGTCAAACTCCAGGTGTGTTTTGTGGGGTGCACGCTGATTTTGAGTTTTAGATGTAGTATATATGTTTTTGAATTATTTTTCCGTAATTTGATGGTGGCACATTCGTTGAAAATGTATTTTTCTGGAGTTTGGTTATGAGTGCTGTATTTTTTATGAGAGTTCCTGGTAGTGTTATTATGTAGAGTTTTGTTTCTTAATTGGAAGTCGCTTATGTGTTTTAGGGTTTTTGTTATTGATCTGTTTTGTAGTGATTTTTAGGAATGGCATAGAATATGATTTCTTCTTATTGCAATTATAGATCATTTTATTGATAATAATATCGAATACCAAATTTATTACCAGATGAACGTCAATGACATATTAAATTCCATAAAATCATCCTTAACCTTACTAGATTTCCACAGAGCGTTTCTAAAAATGTTTGTATAATACTTAATAGTGAGGGTATAATGGAGGTTTTCAATATACAAAGTTTGAATTATTTTATAATTTGCATTCGTAAAATGATAATTTCAACTTCGTTGACACTACCAAACAAATAAATCACATACGCCGGCATACTGTGGTGGGTTCATTGTTGATTCTTGAACAAAACTCGTTGAGTCCATCATGTGATGTATATAATCGCTCTATAATAAAACAGGCCCAAACCCTCTACAAACGGATCTGTTAAACGTCTTCATGTACCGGATGGGGGGTGGATTCAGTCCTCGCTTATATATATTTCCCATTTTCCGTTGAACCATAGCCATGCAATAGGTGAAATATAGTAGGTGAAATATAGCCATATATAATATAGGTAAAACTGTATGTTTGCTCTACACTTAGCTGATGCATTCAAAAGAAATTATTGTTATTAATTGCAATTAAATGCAATAAAATAACAAATACACATACTGCACTAACATCATATGCAATTTATACCAATATTATTCAGTTTTCTATGTTTACTTTTTTGCTTTTCTTTGTTTTTAGACTATTTTACAAATATATGATTTGTAGAATTTGTAGAATTACTGTTTCAATTTGTTATGAAATAATAACCTTATTTGTTTTGATTTAAAGATTCAGAAAATCCTTCATGTTTTGGTCAACGAATATGGTCCAGAAAGATATTTTCGGAATAAAATAGTAATAAGTATATTTCATTTTTTTAATTTCGATTACAAAATAAACACAAAAATACTATACTATAGTTGAACTAGCTCATATAAACATATTAACTAAATGGTATGTAATTAAGGAAAAAGTTGTAACATTTCAATTCACCCAAAGCCATGGGAACTTATATTCCTCTGTTTGTTGATTTAAAAATAACAAAAAATGATAAAGATGGGAGGGAGGGGAAAGAAGGGGTGAAATCTAGCATGTCCTCCGAAATTAGGGGTGTTGGTTAACCAAGTCATTTGGAGGAGAGTTTAGGAACAATAGGATTGACTCAAATCAATAAGGATGACAACGCATTCAATCAGCAGCTTGGATAAGTTATTGGTTTTGTCGTCAGGGGGTGGACAAAACCAAAGATCAAAGATACAAGAGTTTTTAAAAAATCTAATATTATTTAGACAATTTAATACAGCCTATATACTTATTTATAATATACAATAAAGTAAGCATTTATTTCATGAGTACTTTTAATACGTGTGATGACATTGTAGCATCGTCTAAAGTCATTACGAAAATTTGAGTAATATATATGTTCTTAAAAATAGTTTAAATTTCAATAAACTTATCAGCTATCAACCAAATTGTTTCATATAATGTATGTTGATTAAACCTATTGAACAAAAACAACTCCAATTTGCAAGCTGTTTCTTTTATTTTAATAAAAAATAAAGAGTATTTGTTTTCTAGTGCAAATTTGCTTGGTCTAACTCAGCCAATAGGCAATTAAATAGAAATCTGACAAGCGTATAAAAGCAACGAAGACAATAAAATGAAGATATTAAAAAAAAACATTCAAGTATTTAAAATAATTCATCATTAGTCCGTAGATCATCATATGTAAACATAATATGTGAAGCCAAAATAAATATAGAAAAGATCCACTTTAATTCCAGGCAGGTATATTCATATGAGCTATACGTACATGTCTCAAATTTATGCCCGATATTAAAATGTATGATTCTTACATTCTTTAGTCAAGATGTGGGATGTAACAGAGAAGCTTTGCAAAGCCTCTTACAGTTTAGCTCAAGATAACGGAGAATTACTAAAACTAGCCTGGCAATTTTTTGTATATCTTATATATATATATATTACGCATCTTTTAAAACAATTTTGTGCATTTGTTATATATTCTTATCATGTAAATCACATTAAGTTAAAGCAGAATAATGCTTAATTATAAATCTTAGATTAATATAAAGCATAGTCAGATAACATGTTTCATGTCGGCCAGGAAGCATCAACTTAAATGTATGAATAGGTGTGTATGTAGCTTGAACCTCTTTAACCTTTCGTATTAAGAGTCCAACAAATTATAAAAGTTCAATATGAATGGTAAATTATTTATTCACGTAAATATTATCCAACATTATCTGTATATAAATCGGCAGGTTACAACTCACATTTTAAACATAATTAATAATGATTTAAATAGTATTAAATCTGATCCCAGTGAACATTCCCTGGATCCACAAATGTTTAACAAATGATAAACATGTTCGTCATATTTATATATATATATATTTTTTTTCAATCGTCTAATATAATGAAGATTATGTTCTTATTTTAGAAACATTTATACCCATTCATATACATAAACGTGGATCTCTTTAATAATGAATGCATCGACGAACGCAGACTGGGAGCAACTGTTCTTAACAAAGTTTCAATTTATTCTGTGGGGTATCATTGGATTGGCCATTGCCATAGCAGGTTTACTTGGAAATATCGTAACCATGGCGGTTCTCATGAAGAATTCAATGCGAAATTCAACCGGAATTTATCTGCTGGTTCTCGCCACCTTTGATATCATTGTTCTAGTGACCTTCATTGTCATCTTTTCCCTACCTCTAATTGTGCCCCAGCTGACCGCCCTAATGACTCCGCCCAGTTTTCTCGTCAGCACAATCTACCCAGTGTCACTAACAGCTCAGACGGTGACCGTGTACATAACGGTCGGGTTCACCATGGAGCGCTACATCGCCATCCGCTATCCCTTCAAGGCGGCCCACTGGTGCACACGAAATAAGGCGAAACGCATCGCGACCTGTATAATATTGTGCTCAACCGCGTATAACGTTCCCCGCATGCTGGAGGACGTCTCAATTTATGGAGCACCCGGGCGCACTTCGCTACAAACAAATGGAACGATGCTAAACAATTCGTATCAACGACTTGGCGAAAATGAACTATACGGACAGGTGTACAACGTGTACATGTATCCCATTTTTATGTTTTTCATTCCATTTGTGTTATTATTTGTTTTAAACTTTCTTTTACTGTTCGCGGTTCGCAGGTCATCAACGCAAACTCGGGCATCGCGATTCATCGGTCAACAAAGAAGAAGCGACACCAATCTAACCATCATGTTAATCAGCGTTGTCGTTGTATTTCTGGTTTGTCAAGCCTTCGCACTTGTCGATAATATTCTAATTTCCTTCTTACCCAAGAGTGTCACCTACACTTTCAATTATTTTGTGTTTTACGTTGTCACTCAGGTGATGGTGCTTATCAACTCGGCGATTAACTTTGTCATGTATTGTTTGTTTGGGAAAAAATTCCGGCAGACTTTGTTGCTGATCAGCTGCAGAATCATACCTCGAAGTGAAAACAGCAGCCGCTACGCTACAATCAACAATAAAAGCGATATCGAGTTAAGAAACAGGGCAGTATAGGTTTTCATTACTGTGAAATTGAATGTTATATAATTCATCAGAATTCAACTAAAGGAATTTCTCTTTATTTGACTAGCAGAATTATTTCATTATTATATTTGCGTAAGAAAAGAAAGCGATAATAGTTTTCATTTCCTGTTTATAGTATGAAAGTATTATGCATCAAATGTAAAGTACTTTTAAAGGATTTTATATAAATTTAAACAATTCAACCATTTTAAAGTTATTAAAGTCATGCTTGTCCGCATAGTTGCCTTCCTTGATTGCATTAACTGAATTGTGGAATATTTTGAGAATCGTCAATTCTGGAAATGTAACTTCAATGTATGTTTTCTTCATAAAATGTCTAATCCATTTAAAAAGTAATTAGCTAAAATGTATTTTAAATAGTGTAAAGTTGTCATTAAGTGTGTCGTAAAAATATATCTAAAATACTACCTTTTCAAAATGTTATTATCTTAATATTTTTCATTCGTTATTTTACGGTTACATGCAAGTAAAAGACCGAAAATTTTGTTTTCAATTATTTGTTATAGTTATTGAAAAGGATATATACGGATATTGTAAAAAAATCAATAACGATTTTCCCGAAATATTATCGATTCAAGACTTCAATTTTGCACTTTTTATTTCAGAATAATAATATTATTCATAGCTTTTTCAATATAAATTTTTAACATATTAATATGTTTAAATAAGCTGAATAGGAAAATTATACTTATTATTTCAGATTTAATAATATTTCAATAGTAAAAACTAATCTCTATTGTACTTTCATTGTATTTGTCTTTATTTTCATTGTATATTTGACTAATTAATACAGAATTTTGTTGTAAAAATAGCTCATAATACATCTGTATATTTCTATGACCTTAAATATATTTTTTTAAGTTATCGGCCTATTACCAGGATTTAGAAAACATTTTATTCCATGTATCGCAGCCGTTCATTTGATGTATAATATTCAAAATCACAAATCATCTATATATCCTTGACGTGTTACATAAACTTTTTACTTCACTAATAGCTATAATCTTATTTATGTTATGTTCTGAAATCTTATTTTTGCTATACTTAGTATTACTTAGTTAGTCATAAATGCTATAAATGCACCGTCCTATTAATTAATGTTAATGCAAAAATATAGTAGGCAACATTCAACATTCTACTTTTCTAAAGATTTATAATATTCGTATTTGTAATAAGAAAACCAATGTTAATTTAAAAGCGTTATGCTATAGTGAACAATTACGATGGCTTGTTGCGTGCCTTACGTTTATTTTAACAGATCATTAAACAGTATTAAAGAAACAATTAAACACAATAAAAAAGTTAACTGATATACACAATACTTTTTATAGTTGAAACTGTGTGGAAATTTGAATCACATTTTATATTATACAGTGTTTGTAAGAAATATCACATTATATGTATGTAAATGAAGCCAATTTCCCTAACTTAGTATTTAAGTAACGTTTACAATATTTATTGTAAACGTGTGCTGTGCATATTATTGATAAAGATAAATTTTTGTTTCGGGCTTGTTCGACTTATAAATAATATGATGCAGTTGCTGCAGCTATCACTGTACAAATGGCACATATTAACATGTTTTGTATACACGTTATATTTACATTATATATAACAATATATGTACATGAATAATACATATGTTTTATAAATGTATTAATGGCGAGTGTGTCATTTCAGCATTTAACTACTTTATTTTCAATATTTAATAACAAAAATAGAGCAATATGTATCCTTGCCACTTTCCAACAGAACATTGTGTTATGTTTTATGTTTAGCATATGTTATATTGTATATGTTTATATATTTTATGTTTAGCATATGTTATATATGTTTATATATTTTATATTTAGCATATGTAATATGTTAACTAATTACAAATTAAATAAATAAATTATTGAATTTAAATTAGATAGTTTCTTATCACATTAAAACCATTTTTTCATATTCATATTAAGATGGATAGTTTACACTAAATTAATTAATATATATTAATTAAAATTTTATTTTAATTAATGTTTGTTATAAACAATATAATCTTTAAATATAAAATATATAATACCGTTTATTTAAACTAAATTAAGGTTACTTTCAACAGTATTAGAAAGAGTTTAATTTATGGATTTTCACAAATCGTGATTAAAAATCCGTTTTTAACTGTTATAAAATGTTTGTATGAAATATTAATACATATATATGCAAATGTATGCAAATGTATGCAAATGTATGCAAATGTATGCAAATGTATGCAAATGCATGCAAATGCATGCAAATTTATGCAAATGTATGCAAGTGTATGTACAAATATTTATATTAAAAAAAAATTCCTAGCTAAATTAAGGTTAACATAATCTAATTATGATATATTATGTAATACATATAATAATAATACAAATATATATATATATATATATATATATATATATATATATATATATATATATGTATA